>JAGFZM010000053.1:112901-123648 GCA_017657215.1 Limnothrissa miodon | reverse complement strand
GAGAGAGAGAGAGAGAGAGAGAGAGAGAGAGAGAGAGAGAGAGAGAGGAACATTCCCCAGTTTGCACAGTTAGTTGCATGTTGCTTCAGAGAACTGCCATGTCCATATCAGTGATCACAAAAAAGCAAAAGGAAACTTTTTTGACACTTGGCACACAGGCTGCACGCACACAGAGAGGATTAGCTGCTTCAGTGTGACCACAAAATGATGTTTTCTTTTGGCACTTTTGCACATAAAACAGTCTTTTTTTCTTAAATCGAAGGAAAACAACAAAAAAAAAGTTGAAAAATCTGTGCACATGCATGAAAGATGAAGCAGTTGGTTTCAGCAGTTCCCCCACCAGCCCCAGGGTGGCGATGTTGCCCAACGCCACAGATTAAGAGAGGGAGAGTAAGGAGTGGTGGTAGTGGGTGGAGGGGGGGGGGGGGGGGGGGGGGGGGGGGTTAAAGGGGCAGGGGTGGAAAGGGTGGAAGGTTGGGTTAGGAGAGGGTCGGGGGATCAGGAGGGGGTGGAGGGCCATGGCCCCTGTGCTATCCGGAGCTGTCTGTGTCTCTTTTACTCTGTCTGTTCTCACACTGTCGAAATCAATTTGCCATCGGAACTGTGGAACAAAGAGAGAAGGAATCGTGCCAGGTGGGACACACTCAGACAGAGGAAGAGCCATGGTGAAGGACAGACAGCTACAGCCAATGAGAGGACAATGCTGATTAGGGGAGAGGAGGGGAGAGAGAGAGAGAGAAAGAGGTCACTCTCCTCTCCCCACCTGTAATGTCAGCCGACATCTTCCACAGACTGACAAGGCCCGCAGGGTGACGGGGAACGCTCGCTGCTCAACCTGTCTGCCTTAGTGAATTTCTAAATGATGCAGAGATTCAGAGTTCACGGGGGTTTCCCATAGATCTCATGCACACTTTTAACAGTTTTAACAATGAGACATAAAATCATAGATGCCGTGCAAAGGGGGAAAAAAAACACCGAAATGTAAAAGAAGAAAAATAAAAGTAATAGGAGAGGGGGGAGTAGCTTTGAAGAGTGCTGATCTAGAAAAGAGATTCATTAAGGCAGATATCAAAGCAATCTAGTGCACTGGATGCTGGGCGAGGCCCGTGCCTTGAGGGGGGACTGCAACCGACTCCCTCGCCCTCAGCGCGTCTAAAAATACAGGCGAGAAAATGGGCCTGCGTGAGCCTGGCACCCCATCCAAAGAAGAGACAGTCAGAGAGGAGAAAAACCACTGCCATCTGCTAGAACTGCATTTGTGTGGGGCTTGTGCCTTCAGTGTGTGCTGACATATGAGAGGGACATGTTTCAACAGAAGTCATTGGCTATGAGTGATGCTACCACCTCCAAAAAAAAACTAAATCAAAACAAATCATAGCGCGA
This sequence comes from Limnothrissa miodon, assembly GCA_017657215.1. Lineage (NCBI taxonomy): Eukaryota > Metazoa > Chordata > Actinopteri > Clupeiformes > Clupeidae > Limnothrissa > Limnothrissa miodon. The sequence continues at coordinate 122,265 of JAGFZM010000053.1, read as the reverse complement.
ATTGAACAAAATAAATAAGGATAACGGACAGAAAATACGAATCTTGACAAATTGGGGGATCTGTCTGCATGCGTGCTGTGACATATCACTCCAAGCTATAGACTTACTGTGAAATATCTGCCATATCAACAGCTCAAGAATATTGTGTTGTCTCCCACACAAACACCACCCAAAACAGATGGCGGCGTGCTTTTGAGCCTTCATTTCTTTGGCGATGGGGCCGCTGGTTCATGGTGCGTTACAGGGGACACAGAGAGATGGCCACACAAACACACTCACAGAGTTCACAGCTCTGGACACACAATATATTCTGAGACTGACACGTAATGCCCTCCCCCCCCCCCACAAACACACACACACACACACACACACACACCACCCACGAGTCCCAACCTTGCCCAATAGACTCCCCCATCCATGCTCTCTTTCACTCTTGACAAAAACCACTTGCACTCTCTTTCTCCCCTTCTGTATTCTCACACACAAACACACACTCACAAAAACACAGAAACAGACTTTTACACATAGGCCTTACTCTAAAATCTTATCTAACCCCCTTCCCCAGTGGGCATCTCCTGGGCACATTAGTGAGGACGGCTCATGGCAGCTAGCTCTGAGCTAGCCGCTAACGACTGTACAGTTCTTATTTAACCTTACATAACCAAACTGAAGCGAGGCACTGGCAGAAGCACGCAAGAGCTGAGAAGAAGAGAAGAGAAAAGGGAAGGTAAGGAGACTAACGGAAGCTTATCTAAAAAGGCATCTACTACACCAACAGAAGGCCTAACTGTACACCCACACACACACACGTACACTTCTAGAAGGTTCTACAGTAATTGAGACATAAGCAGAGCCCGTGAGAAACAGTCTTACCTTGTGGCAAAGCGGTTGTCATAGTCCTCGAGCGGGGGCTGAAATACAGAGAAAAGAAAAATGGGTCTTTGGTTCAGAGCTGGTTTTACTAAGGCAATATCCATGATGGATGCTAACGATTAAACTGTGCATGTGAGGAGTTCATACTCTATTTGTTCAAAAATGTTCATACCATGTTTCTTCATCTCGGTCTTATTTAAATGAAACGTATTTGTGAAACAAGACAAAAAAACCTTACTGAAGCATCATTCTTTATTTAGGGAGGTTAGTCACAGCTGTCTATTCTTAGGAGGCCTTACCCACCTGCTTTTAGACACACAACAGCTGTTAGGAAATAAAGACTAGAATAAAGGCCACAGTGCATTTATATGGGGAAGCGATTTGAGATGCTCCTTCTGACCAACCCTGCTGGGAACCAGAGATGTTGCTAGTATTCACTGCCACCAGCAGGGGGAAGCACACTGAAGCTATGGCAACTCCTGCAGTATGACTCACGCCTAAGCTTTGTGTGTGCGCTGGCATAGCAATGAGGAAGAGGAGCAGGAAGAGAGTAAGGAGGAGGAAGATGTCCAGACTAGATACACAAGGACTCCAGCCTACTGTGTGAGTTTCAAGGCTACTGTTGTCATCACTGCACTATAGATATACAGATAGAGAGATCTTTATTGTCCACAGAGGATTTTTTTTTCGCGAGCATACAGACATAGATACATAAGTACATTCAACACATACCATACCGCATGAGTGAGTGAGTTCGAGAAAGAGTAAGGGAGTGAGTAAAAGAGAAATGAAACTAGAAAAGGCAAGACTTAAATTAGCTGTTGGGCCATAATGACACATGCCAATTGCAGAGGCTAAAATTATACCAGAAAATTGCGGAGCACCCTGCACTGTCTGACTATAATGTCTGGGACTTTCCATGAGACAAGAATTTGAACTCACCAAAAAAAAAAAAAGGAAGTCCTGTATGCAAGTTTTGAAAGTACAAGATGGCCAATGGCTGCCTACAGTAGGCAATCGGGAAACAGATTAGACGCTGCCAGTATTACTATACGTATGACTTCCCTTTCAGCCAAGATGTTTTACCAAACAAGAGTCGAGTTAATGAACAAGCCACTCGACAGCATCTTCTCAGTCCTAAGAGAGAGAAGAGGACCTGTCAGGAACGCCTCACCTCACCACCGTAGACCTGTGCTAGCAGACAGCCAACTTCAGGAAGAAAGTGACAGAGGCACAGTCAGCAACCACAGGCAAGCAATAAAAGGCAGGTACAGGCAGCCCTGGCTCCCCAAGGGGAACACACTGTTCTGTGTGCCCTCTCTCTCTCACTCGCTTTCTCAGACTCTCTCCTTCTCTCTCTCCTTCATTTTCTCTCCCTTTCTCTCTCTCTCACATAATCAAGCAGAGCTGGCAACTTGTGACTGGACTGAACTTTTCTTCCAGCCAGGCCTCAGCGCAGGTGAAAAAGAAACCACAACTATTTTTTCTCTTTTTTTTTTTGGAGGCGAAATGAGTGCTAGGTCATTTATGTAGACCTTTCTGGAAAGCAGAGAGCTAATGCACCATGATGCAGTTATTAGTGGAGAAATGATAGCACGGATGCAAAGGGATGATGATTTGAAGTTTCCATTACAAGAGGTGCAGAGAGCAGAGATATGCTATGCATAGGCTAACAAAAACACAGTAAGGTTAGACAGGACCTTTGTATTACATAATTCCAGGATTACAGTCTACAATCTTAGTGTGTAGACCTGGACCAGTAAAAAAAGGCACTAAGCATCTACTTACAGTAGACTTTAAAAAGAGATATAAATTGACTAAATCACAAAATAGCTGCTATTAGAATGAAGAGCTAAACATGAATTGAACAGTTGAAAATTGACATCCGAGGAACTACCTGATGTGAGGATTTTGAGGTATTTCTGCCTCAGCTTCTTCACTTTTACTCGCCATTGCTTGCTGGATCTATTAGTTCGGTTTTTAACACATTGAGCCCCTTTCACAGGTTGTCTAAAATGAAATAAAGTGGTTGGCTCTCGGCTATTTGGGAAATATAGAATCGCCTCTGCCTGCCTTTAAAATGGCTAGCAATGGGCATGTGTTGTTTCTATCCTTAAAACACTGGTTTTAAAAAAGTGCTACTCACAGAGTGGTTAGTGGCGTTTGCTGATGTTCCAACCCAAGTGTCGTAGCAAAATAAAGTTTCTGTCATGTTTTATTTGCCATTTTGTAAGTCCCATAGGGATCTATTTGCTCCTTCATATAAACAAAGTGCCAAATAAATTTTAAAGCTTTATTTCGCTACGATACATGTTTTGGAACATCATTGAGCACCACTTACCACTTGTGAGTAGCACTTTTTTAAAACCAGTGTTTTAAGGATGGATACAACACATGCCCATTGATAGCCATTTTGAAGGCAGCCAGAGGCGATTCTACATTTCCACAATAGCCGATACAGAAGCAATTGTCAAAATTTCGATGTCAACCACTTTATTGCATTTTACACAACCTGTGAAAGGGGCTTAATGTGTTAAAAACCGAACTATCCCTTTAAGGGGTTAAATCCCTTCTCCCTCAGCCTTTGGCTAAACCCACTAAACACCTCAGCATTTTTATGGGTGTTTTCCATCACTGATTTTATTTTCTCATCTCCCCATATATCTAATAAACACCGTACTTCTTCAACAGTCCACAAAGGACCCTTTCCGGACATTTTAGTTTTTAGTAAAACTAAATAAAAAACTCAAAGAAACAAAGTTAACGCCAAAACGATGATAAAAGTAAAGATTCTTCGGTCCGGTCCAAGGGACCTAGTGTGAACGCACCCTTAGTTGAAAACTCAGCACTTGCTCTAAACATTTAACCAAATCAATATAAAAAAAGACTTCTAATTAAAAAGATCCTTTCACTGCAAGCATGTATGTATCAAAATGAGTGAGAAAAATCAATTCCTTGAAAGCAGAGTGTATTGATTCTAAACATTTAGTTACTGGAACAGATGTTCTGTATCTCAATACTGAATTAGTTCCTTGTGTGTATGTGGGGTACTCCAGTAACTAGTTCTGCAGAGTTAATGTGAATACTCTTATATGGTACTGATGAACAAATCCAAATCTCTGGTTCCACCTGGGAAGTGGCACAGCTGGCCACCCTGTATCCATGACCGACCTAGTTTCACTGGGCTGGGCTCACCATCTTGGATTCAATGATTGTGTTCATAGGCTTCATAGGCATAGAGTTCTCAACACTGTAAAACTCAATGACACAATCTTGCTTCAGGTTGTAAGGTAGTAGGACTGATCATTTAGAGTTAAAGAATCACAGGTGTACTTTATATTTTTATGGAAGTAATGAGCTTGTCATGTTTGCATGGAAAAAACGTTGTGTTGGAGAGAAAGATTGAAAAAGTGCTTGGTTTATCGCTCAGGCTGCATACTGTAGTCCACCTTCTATAGGTGATACCGATGTTACTACATATTTTGTACTGTAGCCCTACTTTCATAAAGGTTACATATATAAAGGGCATAAGCGTGCGTGTGTGTGTGTCTGTGTGTGTGTGTGTGTGTGTGTGTGTGTGTGAGAAAAACTCACCTGCGTAAAGCCAGCCATGCTGTAGGGGCGCGGGCGGTTCTGTGTGAGACTCTGGGCTAGCAAGCGGGCAGTCAGGCCATAGTCAGGCGCTGGCAGCAGGTCATCACGCTCCAGCAGGTTTCCTGTGCTGCTGCTCTTCCCGTGGTGCAGACTACACAATCACACACACACACACACAAATTGGGATTTATAAACAGAGAAGTCAAAAAGATTTGATTTTCCATATAACACCACACATCAATCCCCGGTGTTGTGCCAATTAGACCCTAGACCAAGAGAACATTCAATGTCAGCTTTCATCTTTTCATTAGCAGTGTCAACTGTACAAACACACATCGTACTCTGCACTGACGTACTTATGCTGCCTGTAGTCAATGCGTCAGAAGGAAGGAAGGAATCACTTTATGCAAACAAGGTCTTGCATGATGCAAAAGCCATGGTGGCCTATTTTGAGCCTGCATGCTTGCTCGACTCCTGATTGTGATTGAACTGGCAGTGCCAAAAACTTTCAGAATATTTTCTATTCACACACACACACACACACACACACACACACAAACACAAACAAGTCTGTCAGCTCTCAGGGGTTTTTGCAACATGCAAGAGAACCTACAGTACAGTACACTGGTGGAAATTGTTTATGTAGGGGGTGTGTTTGCAAATAAATGTGGAGAAGAGTTGTCCGCGGATGAGCTTACTTGACTCTTAGTTTCTCGTTGTCGCTTTCCGGTAGAACACGTGTGTAGGAGAAGGGGAACCAGCCACGCCTGGAGAAGAAAAAGCAATTACCTAAGAGACCTTTTTGAAAACACTGCAGTGAGCGCATGTTACACAATCAATACCGGAGCGCAGTCTAAGTGGCATTGAAGCCAAAGCAAAGGGCTCCGCTGCTAGCATGGATGAGCTCCGTCTCACAGAGCCGTTAACTGACTGGAAAAAAATAAATAACCAGACACCTCTGAAGACTTAGCCCGGGTCGACACCTGTGCTCCCGTCAGCCAGAGAAAATGCCAGCCCCACGTGACCTTGCTTTCCGGAACATTCCGAAATGCATCTAACAAGTTCGCCCTTTTGGTTCACTATCTCTTCTGACAGGATATGGATGCACCCCCCCGCCAATTGCTGTGTTTTCTGCCATTGCTACTTTCCTGAGGAATTGTCAGATAATTGTAAATGTCTTACATCTTGTTCTTCTCGTTCTCGCCATAGTGCCAGCCGTCTCGGGCCTCTGGCACCAGCAGGGTGATGATGTCGCCCTCGGTGAAGCTGAGCAGTGTGCTGTTGTCGCCGGCGGCATGCGAGAAGATGGCCTGCACGCGGCTGCGGCCGTTCTTCTCCAGGCCCGCCGCCATGGAGCTTGACCTGGGCAAAGTCCGTGTCTCACCTGCAAGGGGAAAAGACAAAAAAAAAAAAAAAAAAAAACTATGAATGTTTTTAATGCGTTTCCCCTTCCTCCTCCTTCTCTTCCTCTTCTCCATTGCCCACAGCAGGACTCGTCTCAGCTCTGAGGAAAAGAATCAATGCTGACCTCCGAGGGGTAGGATGTTGACCTGTTGGATTTTCCCCAGACGAGCCAACGGCTAGTTCAGATTATTATATTATAGTTCTGAGCTTAGATTCATAACAGTGTATTCTTTAACATTTTCTGATAATTTCTCTCTGTTACTGCAGACAGCTACAGTGACACAGCCAGAGTGGCCTATTTTTCACCCACTGGTGAACTCAGAAAGTCTGTGTGTGGTGTGTGCATATGTATGTGTTGTGGGGTGGGGAGGTGGTGGCGGGGTATTGCTCTTACCCACGGAAGTCTTGTTTTTGGCGGGGGCAGGCCGGCGGACGGGCAGGGTGTTGGAGTAGACGTCGCTGACCTGCCGCTGGGGCGCTGGCTGGGCCTGGGCTGGGGGTTGGGGGGATGGGGGGCGGCCCTGGGACACTCCGCCCTCCCCCCAGAACTCCTCAGCTGCCACGCCCGTTGTTCCATTCACCATGGACATGCCGTCAGGGCCCATCAGCCTCTGTGGACACACACACACGTAAAGACACAGTATACACACTTATTCTTGCTTATTCTTAACACACTTATCCATTTCTGTTTAAAATGCAGTATACTGTATGATGTACTATTTTTTTATGTACCCAAATGATATAACTTAGAAAGCAGCATAACTTTATCTCACTCTTCATCACACACAAACGTCAGCATTTCCCAGTTCTGACCTCTTAGAGCACATTCTATAGTGATGCCCTCGCCAGTCTACTCAATACAATTCAACATAGAATGCTCCACAGTCTCTTTAGCCAAATGACATAACTTAAAAGGGCACCAGTAGTTCACACAGACACACGCAGAAGTACAGTTGAAACCGCTACTTTAGCCCCACTCACACAGATAAACAGCTCTGGAGCGCTACAGTAACTAAGAACTGCAGACAGGTTTCAGCTGGTTCGGCGGGCTGACTGCTGGGCCACAGCACAAGCTGTGAATTACTTGGGAGACCATAAGTGAATGGGAACAAATTGGGCCCGGAGAATGCCTTCTTTGTGACTGGCATCGGCACACATATTGAAATTCTAATAACGCCGCTCCGAGCCTGACACACTCAACAATAGCAGTTCACACGCACGCACAATTCAGTGTGCATACGTGTGTGCTCTTTGAGGAGTTGAGTCATCGCGTGCGGAGAGTGGTTGCGGCGGTGCTAACACTGCAGTATGGAAATGCCCCCCACCGCACCCCCGTCCGCCTTTCTTCCTTTTGTATTTTGCACACAGATCAAGCAGAAATCATCAGCCGCAATGTGACAGGTTTAACACCTTAAGACTTGCATACCACATTTGGCTCCCTTGTCCTTATGACAGGGAAATGGGGAAAATAAACAGGCAAACAGAGCCTAAATAAGCGCACGCGCGCACGCACACACACACACACCAACCTATACACCCACTCATACAAACTTCTCTAGCAAGTGGGTAAGGATAATAAAACAAGATGGCTGCACCTACACAAATACAAAAATTATGAAAAAAAAAAAAATTCCCATCTGTTCCTCTTGGGAGACTAATAGAGGATGCAAAAATGTATTTACTTTTATTAAATTGAACAATTTAGTCTGTTGATGTATTGACATAAATTGTACACATTAATTATTTACATTATTAATGTAATTATTTATTATTTAGACATTAATTACATACTGAATGTGTATGTTACTAATCTATAGTATCAAAAATACATCAGTAATACCGGTATATCCGCCATATCATTACCAAAAATTAATAGTTCAGATGCAAACAGAATTGTGATTAATAAATAGAAATACCAGTAGAATTTGTATCATTTTAATAAACCATTATCAGTCGAACTCCAATTTAATTATTTTAGCTTAATATGTTTTTACTTGACAAAAAACATTCAAATAGTCTTTTAAAGCAACACGCCACCGTATTTCAATACTGAAATATTTTCGTCACCTAACTAAGACGAGCTGATACATACGCATTCAGCTATGCAGTTAGCCCGCCCTCAAGAAAACATATAGCTCCTTATGATGGTTGTGGTGACATAAAAGAGAACTATGTATGGCGGAGAAACACTTGGAAGCCCTTTGCCGTCAGTGCAATAACATCCTTGGGGGAGAAGTTTTCAGTGAGGATGTTACTGTGCCGGCGACAAAGGGCCCTCGAGTGTTCTTCCGCCATACATAGTTCTCTTTGTTATCTGCTTAGAAAATCAATCCGTTTTATTTTGTGAACACTATACTGCTATGGATTTAGCCACCACCCCTTAGTGTTAGATAGTGGGGGATGTGGTAACCATGAAAACCATGGTTTTCTTGTAACAATAGTAATTATACTCCAATTAGTTTAATGAGCTTGATTTGGATGTTGGCCACCATTTAAAATGAGACCCAACTGAAGCAGACCCTTCAGAGAGATGCTGACTCATGATGAGGCCCCCCTATTACAGCCCCTGTACAGCAGAGACCTGAAAGCTTTATGTTGTGAGGTGTGGTGCTCACTCACTCACCCCTCCTCCTAGGCCACTGCCCATCAGGGCAGCCAGCTCAGGGGCCATGGGCAGGGGCTGTGCTCCAGGGATGGGGTCGGAGATGACCAGGTTGCCCTTGGAGGAGTGCAGGGGGCTGGGCACCAGCGTGCCCGTGCCAGAGCCCATCTGCTGGCACAGGAGCATGGCACGCTCAGGGAGCTTGTTGGGGTCAGAGCAGGCCTGCTGCCACACTGGGATCTTCTGGGTGAGCAGGTCTTTGCCCTTCACAGAGACAGAGACAAACAGAGAGAGAGAAAGAAAGAAAGAAAGAGAGTGATAAGCATATAGAAGAACATTTCCAGAAGCACTCAGGAGAGTGTCTAGCAGATGCATAGCACTGTCTCAAAGCCTAAAACCACCAAAAGTGAGTCTGGTCAATCAGTCAAGCGTTCATTGACCCGAACTTGGATCGAATTTCCGCATGACAGAAAGAAGAGAGAAAGACATGTTGGTAAATGCAGTGTTTCATTTCATATAATTACTCCCCCATCACTTCATCAGTAACAAGTGTGGCTATTGTTTTGGTTGGTCTTTTCTGTGCCTTGTGTAGTTGTGTTCCAGGCCTGCTGTGTAGGAGTGTGGACCCAGAGGCTGCGTCTGTGCCCAAATACACAACTACATCCCACCCACTCCTACAGGTGACTCACTATCTCTCTGCCTCTCTCTCTCCCTTTTCTCTCAGTGTCTCTTTTCCTTTCTTTCTCTCTCTTGCTCTCTCATTCTCCCTCTCTGCCTCTCTCCTCTTCTTTCTCTAACTCTCTCCGTCTCCAGCACTTTCTCACTCTCTTGTTTTCTCTCTCTATCTCTGTGTCCCTAAACACACACACACACACACACACACACACACAC
>JAGFZM010000053.1:29613-77931 GCA_017657215.1 Limnothrissa miodon | reverse complement strand
GAGAGAGAGAGAGAGAGAGAGAGAGAGAGAGAGAGAGAGGGAGAAAAGGGTAAAGAAAGTAATGAATGATTTCCCTCTACGCTCATGGATATATAACACGATCAAATGAGTCCCTGCTGGGAGGGAAAATGATACAGCACTCATCACCTACAAACTATTAAAAAAAAAAAGTTGAAGTGCAGTAAAATGGCATTATAGAAATAAGTATGCTAGATACACCAGTCAATTCAGTCAGAGGAATATTATAGAGGAATATGAGTCTGTTTCAGAAACCTTGTTATGACGATATCTGTGGGAAAAAATGACATGAGGGAAACTTCCTAGAAAGCACATTGCTTTGACAACTATTTACCTGGGGATAAGGAGGCACGCCCTAGTCAAGGAGATAAAGTGAGAGAGAGGACTGAGTGAGGGAGAGAGAAGGAAAGAATGGTCCTTTGTCCTAAGGAGGAGGTGCTAAAAAGAAAAGCCATATTCCAGGTCTGAATAAGGTGGAGGAGTCAAATCAGCAGTGAACTGAACGCAGTGGTCACAGCTGGTTTCACTCTACTGGAGTTTGCTTTGGGTTTTTTTTTTTTTTTTAAGAATTGCCCCCCTGCAAACCAAAGCTGACCACACTAGTACTTGATCCTTCTGCTGCCCACTCTTCCTCCCCTCCCCTTTACTTCCTCTCTCCGACGTCTGACTGCCTCCTTGCTTCCTTCCATCCTCCCTGCCTTGCCTTACCTGGCCCTCCCAACCCCATTAACTTCAACCCACATGCCGAGACTTATGCCACGCTAAGAGGCTTGACCTGAGCTCGAGCGCCTTGACCAGACAGCCAGGTGGATCCCAACCGGGTGATGATGTCACCTGTCTGGCAAAACAGACGGCCAGCGGGATTCCTGTCAAGACTGGACCGCTCGGGGGCATGCTCGCAGGCTAACCTCAATTCTAGAAGCCCACCCATGCAGATCAAGTCAGCGTGCTCATCCACATGATAGATGCCACCGACACGGATAGACATGATTGAGTGAGATGGATTATGGGGAGTGTGTGTCTGTGTGTGTCTGTGTGAGAGAGGGCAAGAGTGCTACAAGCAGAAACAAAGAATAGTGGCTCAGAGCAAGGTGTGCCTTTGGAAAAGACACACGCCCTGCACACAGGTGTGCACATCCTCAGCTTCTGCACACTCATAGACACACACACACATAACTCCTGCAAGTGTGCACATGCAGGCACACATATGCATGCACACACACATGCACACACACACACACACCTCTGTCTGTCTGAGTCACAGCACTGCAGTTGGCAGCCTCTTCTCCTGCCATCAGTAAGCAGCCGTTTGACTAGCTCATCACCTCCGTTCCGGTGTTCTCACCACCGTCTGCTCTCTCTTCACCCCCCCCCGACACACACACACACACACACACACAGTTCCTGTATCTATGGAAGGCTAAACCTTTTGCGGCACCACTGTGGTAGCAGACTCTTGATCGTGTACAATAACAAACTGATTTGAAGGGAGCTTGGGAGTGCCACGTCTCCCTGAGTGTCAGTCACACCCCGATGTCACTTGAGTGGTGGTGACAGTCAAATCAACAGTGTCATGGCTGCCATTTAATTTGTCTGCTCCAAACAGTCATGCTGTTGCACTCTGGACCACTGGGAGAACAGGAGTGTACCTAAATGTTAAAAGAACCACTTGCTCAAACATCTATTTTTGTCAGGCCCTCATTACTCAGAGACCCATGAGCCTTGGGGTTGCCCTTAAGGCCAAAACAGTATTGCGGTGTTGTTATCTGCTGGTGTGGTCGCTGTGACTACTGCTGTATTGAATTTCTGAAATATGTAGGGTTTGGGAGAACAGGGACAATTGATAAAGTTGCCATGGAGTCAAATGGTCATGGCAGGTTTAAATGATGAGGGCGTCTGATTAATACGTTTGTTGTAATGGTAAAAGTGACGGTATAATAGTGAAAGATTACATGGTCTCCCTAAAAGAGGGAGTGTATAATTTATTTGTAGCCAGGCAAATTATTTTGACAGCACAAGTCTCATCATTGCCTAAATTTTGAACGTGTTAACGATGCACACCGACAGGGGTTAAACAGTGACAGGTTCGGTGGCAAACTTTACCTGTTGCGACACAGCACCCGACCTCTTCTAAAGAAAACACACCCTGGAATGTCCCTCAATTCCCAAGTGTAAACGCCGACAGGATCGGATTTGTAGGCCTACGCTTGTTCTTTGGCAACTGCTGTAGGTCTAGATGACTAGTGTAACGTTTATCTAAACGTGCAAAGACGCAAGTGAACGATTATGTGTGTCCGTGCCCGTGAATCACACCGAACGGGCCTGTCGCTCCACCAATGATCTACACAGGCTAACTCGAACAGAGAGACTTCTGCAAATAATGACTCAACTTCGCAAACTACAAGTCATGACAAAGTAGGTACAGCCAACAAAATCCCTTTTCAAGCACCGGTGCGCCACACACCTTGTTTGCAAATAAATCGTAGGCTGCGTTATCATTTTCCACATCTTGAGAAAGCGATAGAAAACTCTAATTTTAGTTAAATGAGAAGACTGACAGCCAACCAAGAACAATGCAGATGAGCCACATTAACGTTAATTCAAAATAGCTTCTCAGTGTCTTCATTTGGATACCAGGTACCACCAGTTACCAGTTGCACTTACCGTACCCATTTGTGCGCACCAAATCGCCAAACTACATTAAAGATTTTCAACACAACATAATAGTATGGAGATTCCAGACACAATCTGCAAACCAAACTTATTTCTGTAGTTAAAATACTTTACCTTGTATACATTCTCCGTTATACGGTGGACCTCGTCTGTGCGAGACATCTTGAAATCTTCTGTCAAAACCATAAACTGTGCTATTGTCCTGTACGGGAGTGTTTATCCAAACGTCACTACTTGAACAAAGGGAGAGTGTGATGGGATTCAGCTGTGAGTTCTCCTGCAAGACACGGCAACCGCTGTCGATGCCACTCACCAACACCTACAAGTCAAGCGCAAATAGGTGGAGAGTCTGCCGATCGCTGAAGCGTAATTTGAACGTACGGCTCTCTTAATGCAACAAGGATCCACCTCCCACAACTCAAACACCGCCCATTTACCCACCCATCGATCCTCCTACACCTGCGTCAGGGAAGTGATCCTCTCCAAACCATAGACATCAAAGAATTCTCTAAACCTTTTACACATCCAGCTTTTTGTGTATATTGTTTCTATACACATACACTAAGCATAACCATATATCCCCCCCTTTTCAACAACCTTCTAATAAGTGTAAGCATATATTTGATACAGGTTTGTCACACGAAACCTCACGCAACAAACACTTGACATCATCTGGCAAAACGTCTGATGCAATAACTGAAAACTTCGAGGTGCCAAGCAAATGTGTTATTGGCCATGTTGAAAAGTAGAAGGCTGCCAACCTTCATCTAGGAACTAGCTTATGATGCCCATCAACGCACTGGTATGTTCCGAGAGCCTGTTAAGATGTAACGTTACTGTTGTACTGCACACTCACTGGTCTTGGCAGAGGCACAGCACACAAAGGCTTGTGGGTGGAACATTACTCCCTGCCTACATTAGTGAGAAGCGAGAGCGACTGTTCTGTGCGAGATCCAGACAGGTGGGCAGTGCCAGGAGATGGTCTACTGTAACACACTGGTAAAAAAAACACTTCAGTGTCCCTCGCTGCAAATGCAAAAAAGGCCAACAGATGCAGAGATTGAGGCTGTATTGTGCACTCTACAGGTATCCAGACATAACACTGTTTTAACAGCACGAAACTTACTTCACTCTACAAAATGGCAGAGACATTTCAAACAGCACATTCTTTCAGTTCATGACATAAGTAGATTGTAACACGCATTTTCCCCGTGTGGATTTCCGCTACCATTCTGTTAGCGCACTACTCTTCTAGGACATTCATGTTAGCCTCATTACCCAAACTAATTGAAGTCCAAATGTTCTTTAGAGGCCTATAAACCGTGCCTTTTTTGGAGCCGAATTTATGCAACAGGGCTCATAAAGCTGCTCCCCTGAAGGAGTCTACTCTTTCCGTCCAGTCGAGCAATTAGAACAGCCAGACTGAGAACACCTGGGTGGGAGTGTGTGGGATTACCTTCTGTCTTCTCCCCAACATTGTTTGGTGTTGCAGCCACCTTGTGGACACAAGAAGTAAATGCAAGTACAAGAACAACAAAAGCTCAAACTGAGTTGTTAGAAATAAGTTATTTTATTTTACAAAAAAGCAATTGTAAAGCAAAAAGACTAAGACCCATTAAATGCACTTTTTCTGTCACCTCAGTCTTCTGCAGTTTTTTTCCAATATAGCCAAGATAGGAAATTCAAAGGGACATTTCTTTGTGTTATCAAAACATGCTAGTGACAACTTTTGCATTAAAAGGTTAAACTGTGATGTTTGCTGACCTTAGATTGAGAGGTATATAACCAATCATGATTACACTTCTATATTACATGTGGATTAAAAAAATTTCATATAAATACTTAAAAACTCATTATACAATACTTCAATGGCTCATTAGGTCAAACCAGCAAAAAAAATGCCTGGTATTGTTCAAATGTTTCAAATACTGCCTTCAAACACCTATCAAACACTTCACAGGCATATCTAGACACTTATCCATGGGAGATGCAATGCATTGACAGTACTGAATGGAATGGGGTGACACAGCAAAAAAGGGGGGAATTGAGTCATATCCATTTGTCCTTTCTATGATGGCGCTAATGTAAAAGCTGCTGCAGACATCTCTGTGTGTGATAACCTGAATGCTGCCAATCATATGCAGATGTATCTGCCCCAATCTGCTCAATATTACAAACTACTGTCTATACAAGGTCAAGGGTGTCAAGGGGAAAATTGGTCCGTGCTGATGAAAGCAGCACAGGTGATGACATGTGGATCATCTAGGCTTCCAGTATCTCTCTCTCAGCATGGCTCCTTGATGGCGTTTTCTCTAGAGAAAGACAAGCAACACAAAGAAGCAGACAAATCACACAATGAGGCTACATTGATGCAAAGAGATGCCAAGGTTGGCCAATGGCATAAAGTTATAGTCAGTAAAGTCAATGAGTCGCAAGAAAACAACAGACCTTGCTCTGGCTGAGGGAGATCTGGCAAGGGCTCCGCTGGGACTTCTGGAAGCTCAATATCTTCTCCCTGCTCAGACATTAAAAAGAAAGACACAATCATAATTACAATATGCATAACACAAAGCATCGCCAGAACTCCACCTGTGTGCAATGATTTGAATAATTTTATTTTTGAATAATGTGCCTAATTTGACTTTTAAGTAAATGGACGATCAGGTGCTCTCACCTGAGTAATGGTCTCCAGCTCCTGCAGCACGGCCTCCTCGTCCTCCTGGGTCAGAGTGCCTGCCAGCAGCTCATCGATTTGCTGTAACATTTTTCAGAGCAGTCAGCGCATGTGCACTCTACCTAAAGCATTACCTATTAACAAAACACCTCTGTGTCTGGGCTGCCAACTGCCACGACGTAAAACATGGAAAAGATAAATAAATCTATATAGTCCCTTCCAATATTATTGGCCAGCAATGACGGAACAATCTAAATCTAATTGATCACTTGTGGAGAGATTAAAAAAAAAAAAAGAAAAACTTTTGTCAGTAGGCACCGTTTAAATAGGAGACCACCTTGTATAGGAGATAACCTTGTGGATGGTTATTTGGAGCAATTACATTCACCTTTCTTTTCCAATGGGTATGTTAATACCTTTCTCTGGCCATTTTTATAAGTTATGTGTAAATTAAATCATAGGTACGCTAAGGATGTGTGAAAGCCTGGCCTGATTAGCAAAAAATGACTTCACTTAGCAGGCACTGATGACAAGAATTACAAACACCAAACACGCAAAGGCGGCAAAAATGTGTAGGCAAAACGCCTGCCTCTCAGACTTCTGCATCAGCTACTGTTTGAAAGTGACTTTTTGATAAGTGTTTGTGCTCATGTTACCTCTCGTAGAAGTGTTTGTCATGGACATAGGGACAAAGATTTATGGATGTTTAAATAAGGTAAATTTGGAGGTCTATGCCGATGCATGTAGAGGCTGTGTTTTCAATCGATTTGTAGTACTACTAAAGAATACATTTAGACTATTTCATTATATCTGATTTAGCAGGGATTATACTATGATATTCTTTACCATCTATATCTTTGTCCACAATTGTAAGTTTAAACCAGTTTCTTTACATTCATTCCCTTAAATTCCTCTTGACTCTCATGGAAGATTTCCAAATTTCCAACTCAAGTGACTAAACAAGAAAAAAGGGACCAACAAGGTCCACTGGCAAGGGACAGACTTGGGGTCGCATGCAGTGGTTCAGATGGCAGATGACAAAACGTACCTTCTGATACTCTATACCCTCCTGGGTCTCCTCAAGTATTCTCTCTACCTCTTCAATAGACATGACCTAAAGGAAGAGTAGAAAACTTTCATTGCTCACATAACAACCACAGGTGAATTCATTAATTCTTTTCCTAACCTTTAAACAATTTCAATGTTAATATGTCAGCCTTCAGACACCTCTGCTTATCCATTTTATTGATCTAGATGGATGGCAGCATTTCCCCCTTTACATGTTTAATAAGAGACCTTTCAATAATTTAATAAGTATTTAGAGAATATTCTGAATGCCAGTTCAAAAAGACAGCGGCAATCACAGATGAACAGAGTGTCAGCAGAGCTTTTAAACCTATAGTCAGCAAGGGTGAAAATAGCTCAGTTACATGTGGTCACTTTAAGATAAATGTCTTTGTGGAATTAATGCCCAGTCAGGTGCGGGAATGGAACACTGTAGCACGAGCATGGCACTGCAACACCACTCCCTCCTGGGATTCGCTTAATACTTTAAGCCCCACACAACGGAGAGCTATACCAACTCATTAAAAGAAAAATAGAAAGAACACCCTAGTTAATCACGGAGTGGCTGACACTGGCACATTGCTGAAATCACAGCACTATAAGTCAAAGGAACTGTACCTCATGCATCTTCTTGAGGCATTCATTTCCAGTCTTCAGACCCTCAATGACTTTCATTTCAATCTGAGTAAATTCAATGTCTTGCACCTACACCAACACATATGAGAAAACATTTAAAATCGCTATACAGGTGTACACTGTGAAACATGCCAAAAAAGTAAAAACATTTCTGACTTTTTTGGTTTCCTAGCTGGCACTGTGGTTGACCAGTATCTCCTTACCATGCGCTCCAGATTAGCTATTTGATTCTCAGTCTTGTCCAATAACTGGTCCTGGTAACGCTTCTTCTTGAGCAAAAGAAGAGCCCTTCTGAACAACAACAGAATAATACTGAAATGTTATCACTGAATACCAAGACTGTGTTACTTACCACAGTGATGTTCTACTGAATTATTCAGTGGCAAGACAATGATTATACATACTGTACAATTGTGGTTTTATGTAAAAGACAAAGGTGTGTCTAAACTTACCATTTTTCTTTATTACAAAATTTCAAATGTTCATTTAAAATACTTTTGTACAGTCTTTGGAAGACTGTACATCCATAGATAATTAGTCACAAATTAGCATATATTCCAGAACTTTAGGTGGGCTTCTGTCCATCAGATGCTTCGTGATTAATGAAGCATTCAGCTAGTCACTAATGCAGTTTGTAAGCATTAGGGTTTGTCCAGCACTTCACAGTTAACACCTTCCACCTTAACTACATTGCAAGCGTAAAAAGTAGACTGTTTACTTCTTTGTGCTTATATCACAGATCTTGTAAAACTACATAAAATAACCTTTAAAATGTCTCATCCCAACTAACACCTGACAGGTGCATGTGTCAGCATAAACAACAACGATTTCCACCAGCATCACTGACTGCATTGCTGCAAAAGTAACACCAGCATGGCTTGTAAACCTTTCAATAGGAGTGCTTTAATTCTTTCTTGTCATGATCGTGTGTATTAAGTTATGCTGATGTGTCCTTACTCTTTCTTTCCATCCTTCAGGAGCTGCTTTGCGAGAGACCTCTCTTTCTCCAGCTGAAGGGTAATCCTCTTCTGATACTGCTTCAGCTTATCCCTTTGCTGTTTCAGTTGCTGAAAACCAAATAATTTTGTAAGTGTGCATCGATGCAGACTTTCTTGACAATAGAAACTGTGAATTTTCTCAATAGAACACCACAATCTTGAAATGTACATGATATCAGGCTTAAAGTTTGCCATCACTCGGGGTTACTAACGTTACCAACGTTAGCCTGTAAAACAAAAAAATCCCTCTGGACATATCTGGCACATATTTATCACATCAGCTAACTAGACGTTTAACGTTGTTGTGGAGTGCTAAGTAGATAACGTTACACGACAAAAACTTCACATTACTTACATGGCATGTAATCTCACTACATTTATTGGTTAAAAACAGGTGTCACTGCTGTATAGCGTTATAGTTACAAGTATTATTAGCACAACTCTTTCAGCAGACAACTTTGCTAATCACTTTGGCTAAGAATTAGGTTGGCTTGTTGGGCTAACGTTAGCCATTGAGTCGTAGCTAGCTTGCAACAATGGATTGAGGTGTAAGATTACAGACACATGCTGTTTATAGCAGAAAACTACATACCAAAACTGCTCGGTCTTGATCGGTGACTCGACTGGGGCGTCCCTTTCTTCCGAAAACGTTTCCCATTACGAAGCCACATCCCCGCCACTATGCTGCTGGTGTGCAGCTAGCTAGCTAATCTAGCTAGCCAAACAAGGTAATGGATTGTTGTTGAAGTACAGGCTAGCTAGCTGCAACTACAAATTGCATCTTCACAGCGTTACCCCACCGACAAAATCAGATGGTATATTTTCATGTATTTCGTAAATGTTGTAGACTACTTCTAGATCATCTCGATCTACACAGTAACGTTACAATAAATTAACATACGTCTAATTTCCTACTAATAACACGCCACCAGGGCGCTACCGGAGTTGTAGCTTGTTTGATTCAGACGTGCAGAAGAA
The DNA here is from genome assembly GCA_017657215.1 of Limnothrissa miodon. Classification (NCBI taxonomy): domain Eukaryota; kingdom Metazoa; phylum Chordata; class Actinopteri; order Clupeiformes; family Clupeidae; genus Limnothrissa; species Limnothrissa miodon. The sequence continues at coordinate 68,889 of JAGFZM010000053.1, read as the reverse complement.
CAACGATAGAGATCATTTCTGTTATGTGCTGCCACCTTTCGAAAGAGCTTGGACAACCAACAAACAGACATTTAAAAACTTTTATTATACATTTTATTACTAGGATATCAGCGAATTTAATCAATTTATTCACTATGTTTTAAAGGTGTATGATAATACAGACTAAGCTATTAAAATCTTGAAATTCAACAGCATTTGGAAACAGCTAAAAGGTTGAAATCAGGGTGTTGATTTTTTTTATTAGGCTATTATTTAATTTTTTTTAGTTTGAGTCAAATAAAGGTTATCCCACGATTCTGAATTATAGTCTAATAAGCCACATCTGACATTATGGCAATATGTTGCTGATTTTGAATTGAAAATGAATTCATAATATATTATGTCACGTACCCTAAACATGATAAAATGTCTCACCAGATAAGCAGAAAATTTGCAAGAAAGTCACAATGTCAAAACATCGCAAAATGTTGGTACAGCTGTTAAGATATGACACTCACACGCCCTAACTGGTAGGCTATAGCTCCACTGACAGTACAGTTTTTTTTTTCTCCCATTGTTGTTTGTTAGATTCATTTCACACATCCTCACTGATATAATTATTGGCATGTGCCTACGTTTTTCTTTCTGTCTCTCTGCACTGCATTCTCTCTTTCTCTCTGACACATACACTTTCACATTCACATTCATACAAGCGGAAGCTCACACACACACACACACACACACACACACACACACACACACAATGGCTAGCCACACTTTGTTACACACACACACACTGTCATACACACTCACACACGTATGCACACACATGTATACACCTCAACACTCTTTCTTCCTCATATACACATACATACAGACATTGTCTGTACATTGCACACTGTCTGTACATTGCAAACAAAGGAATTGTGAACATAAACACGCACACATTTACACACAGGTTTGCACACTATCAGAGCATTTGGTCAATTGTTATATTTAGACAAAGTGCACACACTTCCAAAAATAAATCTATAAATAAGTCACAAATAGGAAATACAATTTAGTTCCTAAATGCTATAAATCATTTTTTTCAGTCAGTAATTATTGATCAACTTCAATTATGTTGAGATATGTGTTTATGTAAAAATAAATCAAGTAAAAGCAACGCCAATTTAAATCTGCTGATATATCTCATAATCTAAATGATTATGCTGATTAAAATGATTGTTATAGTGCTTTGCAACCAAACTCCATGAGGCTCACACACTGAGCCATGAGGATGCCTTTAGGTAAAGTTAAAGGTATTTGTTTCTTTGTACAAGTGCATTGCACATTGTTTGGTTAACTATAATCATCAATGACATGAAATTTGATTGAAGAATTAAAGTTTTCCCATGCTGGTCCTTGCCAGTTGTTCAGGTGACTTACTGTGAATCTGCATAGCCCCTGAAAATACAGACCAACTGTAGGTGTGCCTTATAAAATGTAGGAATTGCCTACCTACTAGATGAAGAGGCCTATCCATCACTGTACAAGTTAGTATTATCAGTAAGGTACATGAGGAACAGGGCTGGTGTATTCACAAAAGAGTGGTTTATTTTTTTTTTTTTTAATTCACACAATCAGTGTCCCAGAATTTTGACAATAAAAAAACAGCACTTGCGCGAAAATGACAGCAGAATGAAGTGGAAATTTATGTCTACTCTTTTTTGATTAATCCTGACCTGTGGAATCTTTGGAAAACATTGCTGGCACTGAGTGAGTAACTTACAGCATTTGCTTTCTACCTTCCACCTGAAAAATGTACCACTATGTACATATTCTATTTTATTCTTTCACCATTCCTGTAATAATCTTCTATTTGTTATTTATTTGTTACCAACATAGTATTTTCCCATTTCAGTCCATTACATGATGTTGAATATATACTCCTTGAACCATCCAAACAATAAAAAGAGAGACTCAGATTTGTTAAGTTTGAGAATATAAAAGATTGCAACTTTCATTCTTTTACATACATAATCACAGAAAACAACAGAGGCACAATAAAACATGCGTTTCAGTCTCAATTTTCACTTATCAGAAATCCACTGTACCTCAAACACCTTTTTTTACATCCTCTGGCAGAGCAATGTAGCTGATCAACACAGGAAAGGTAATTACACAGTGACCAAGCATAGTATTACAACACTGGCACATACAGGAAAGAAAAACAATGCACACACCAATGCTTATTGGACCCGTTTCCAGTCTTTGGTGCAAGTAGTCACATTGGGGACTTATAAGAGGATGGTCATGCTGCAGCAGCAGGTCCATAGTGTCAGAATAACAATTTTCTGCCGTTTCGGCATCAACAGTATGATCACAAAAACCAAGTAGCGGTTTTCACAGCATAAATCAGATGGAGTATTGCCTCCTCGTCAAGGATTCTTCCAAAGAAACACACAAACTTTCAAGTCTGCAAAGGTAGAGGGGGATGTAATGCCTCACAACACAAGCTAACTGTTTTATTTACATCCTGTTTATGCCTGGCCACAGTGGGGGGTTCTGATTCTGAAGCAGGGGATGGGTTGGGAGGGCAGCCCCAAAGGCAGCCAGATCAAGTGTGGTGATGACCCCAGACACATACAAACACAAACTGGGCCGAGCTGATATAGCAGGTCTTTGCCCCCCCTGCCAGCCAGCATGTGAGATCCAAGAGGCAGTCCAGATCAGACAGGATCCTCCACAAAGGGTCCTGCTGCTGTGCCACCGGCGTCAGGAACAACAGTCTTGCCCACAGACCAACCATAGAGGTTGAGGCCGGGGAGCAGTGGGTCGGAGGAGGCGGGTGGGCTGCTGCTTCTGCTGGTGATTGGGTGCTCTAAATCTGGAAATCGTTTCCAAAGTGTCTGATCTGAGCCTCAGTCATAGATAGGTAGGTGGTCCTCATACTGGGAGAATACTACAAGAAAGAGGGCGCAAGGATAAGAGAGAGGATTTAGACATTAGCTGTCGTCCTACCTCAAAACCTTACACAAAACACAGATTCACTGCCTTTCACTGTGTCACATGCTACGGACATCATGTGACTTGAGAAGGGAAAGCATATTATCCAGAGCTTGGGGAAAGAGAAGTAAAGGCAGACAAGTTTCAGAGGGACAAGTTCATGCACACAAGAGTGGGTTAGTTGAGGATGCACCATATAGGTTGATGGCACTTTTAGATGACACTTTTAGGTCTCCAGGGGGGACACATACAAGGAAGTGCCATGGGGACGATCAACCTTTTAAGCGTGAACACACAATCACCATCATTTTACCATGATTAACGAAGCTGTTATTGGTGCCAGGGGGAAACCACAGGGCCAAACCAATTGGGCAGATTGAGGTAGCGTAGCAGTTGCCCACAAGGGACAGTGAAAGTGTTAATGATGGAGAAAGCCGAGGTGAGACACAGGAGAGAAGGTTCATTGTGAACACACTTACTGTTTTTAAATGTCTGTGGATAAAACTCCATAAATGAAGAGTACAAACACAAAGACAAGAAAAAGATACAATTAGATATAAAATGCATTGATCCTCCTTTAATTAAAGTATGCGACAATGGGTTTTGTAGTCAGTGATAAATCTACGGCATTAAGAAATGGGATCAATTGCACAGTCCCTGCTTAATACTGCTGTGAGGTGCAGCATGCAATGTAATGGTATCTGAAACTGAAGAGGCCTGTTCAACCACCAGGACGCTTGAATGTGCAACACAAATGTCACGTGACTTGGACAATTTGTTAATTATCGTCCTGATATATCCACCTTTGTTTAAGCTTCTTCAGATTTCACTCCTGTGTGGATCCTAGACGAGAGATCCTAGACCTTACACTGGGCCCATAAATAGTACCGCCTTTATTAACAAGCCTAAGCTGACCAGAGCAAATAATCCCTTGCCTACAGGACTACTCAGACCTGGACAACAACTACGGGAGTCACCAGAACAGGCAGTTTTGCCCGTCGATCACACATGGTCCTCTTCAGCCTTGGTTTTCGGAGACGTGTGACACTAATGCTGGGAAATCATCCAAATCCCATTAAAACAAGAGATTGGGCCAGCGTTAAGAGCTGCCTGTGACGTCTTTATCCACTTTGCAATGAGTGCCCGCAGGAGAAGGGTCAGAGGAAGGCCAGTGCATGTGTCTGGCACAGCTGAACCTGGCATGGGGCTGTCTGCACAAGCCACCCTCACCCTAAGGCTATCTAGAAGGTGCGATGAGCAAACAAGCAAACAAGCAAACAAGAGGGTACAAAAAAAGTAGAAAACAACCAGACATGCTTTAGTATGGAGGTTTAGTGGGGGTTTGGGTAAGATAAGACCAGTAGGAGGCAGTGTTACACCATAGCTGAAATATGGAGGGTGCTGCACAGCAGTTAGTTAGTTCATAGTTGTGCTACTAGTACTCTGCAGCCATAAGAAATCATCAGTATTTGTGTAAGAATAAAAGCACTACTGAAGCCAACATACTGAGGGTGGCGGTGAACCCCTTCCGATCAAAGGAACGTTCTCGTATCGAGGATTCCCGCCGAACAGCATGGACTGATTCCTGAGGAAGAGAGAGATAGAGAGGGATGGGAGATACGAATGCACAGCTACTAAAAAACACAAAATCTACAGTACGGCCAGAATTCATTCACTTAACTAAATGTCGAATAACTGAATATTTTATCACTGCGTAATTGTAATCCTTTTTAACTGAAGTGTTTATTCTTATGCATAATCAAAATGTAACACTTCAAATTCATCTAGAATCTATCAGTGAAACAGGAGTGATTACAACTGTGGACTTCCATCAACTGCATTTTGCATTTTGCATGGGGAAAAAAAGTGGCCTTTGAACACAGCAGCGTTCCAAGTCTGTATCAGGGAGCCAAATGGATCACGTTTGCCAGAAGATTTTGCTAGAAGGAAATCTAAACTAAACGTCTTATTCTGAAACTGCATAAAGACAAGTGTAAGAGTGAGAAACTTTAAAAAGCAATTGAAGCGCAGCTGTAATCAGGGGGAATACGTTGATTCACAGTAGCACTGTTCACTATAGCTGCTGAAAGGATGCCATGGACACTGCTACTTAGTATTTAAACAGAGAAGAAGAAAAGCATTTCAGACCTGGCATTGGTTATCAATGGAAATCATAGGATCTTCAGCTGCTAAAATGTAGCGCATTACCTCTACCTCTACGGCAGATAGCCTTGCACAACAAGCTTGAATATAAAAGGAAATATTACTTATGTTACATTGATGTATTTTAGCTCAGATAACAGTTATGTTTTCTGGAACCTGGCACCTGACCAAGGCTGCCACATTGAGCTGATTGTTTCACCAGTGAAGCATGGAGGTAGGAGTAGAAACGGGCTTTGGTGGCTTGGGGAAAAAGAATATTCTAGCAAGATAACAATCCTAAGCACAGTGCCAAAACCACACAAGAAATGACCTGGTCACGTAGATTACGGTTATGTTTGCATAACACAATGTTGCGTTTTTAAAAATAGTAAGATATAACCACAACCCCCTAATACAGAGCAGGGAAAAAAAGATGGCATCTCTCCAAATATCTGTGCAGCACTGGTCTCCTCTCTCCAGCCCAGGGAGAACGGACTCTATGATCAAAACTTACATTTAAATCTCAGTAATGCTGCAGGCCTGAGTTTTTCCTCTTGTGTTCTGTTTGTAACTGTGGGCCTCCAATTTCATTTCATTTATACACTTTACGCTTTCACACATGCCTAAAGCTGGAAAGATTTCCGTATATCTGCCAACTCAGCTGGCTGCACATAATTTAAGACAAATTCCTGTCATATCAGTTTTTGGTGTGCTGTTTAGCACAGTCCTAAAACTCAAATACACACAGACAAACACACACACACACTCACATGTATTCTGTGGTGGTAGCGCTGGATGTGGCTTGTGGGGGTGGATGCAGGCTGTTCTGGCTGCCCAGGCTGCTGCTGTAGCTGTAGAAGCTGTGGACTTGAGAGCGGTCGGGGTTGTACGCTGCCATGCGTCGGGTCTGGGGGTTGAAAGGGTCCTCTTCATCTATGTCATCATAATCCCTGTCCCTGAAAATGCACACACACACACACACACAAATCTGTTATCTACAACAAAAGGGCAATTTGTTTACCTTTTGCTACCTTCCTCTGTATGCTGTAGGCTTATTCCAGAATTACTTTGACTCAATGAATACGGTTCAGAACATCAAGGTCCTTTCAACTTGACTTAAGGGGGATTACAAAAGCTTGGACACAAAAACCTGCAAGTGGATTTGACAGCCAAGTAGCCACACCCCGATAAATGTTTAGCTCTTTCCTCCATCTTTTGTCCCCCTATGCTTGCCTTACTAACCCCGGGTGTTGTGGCAGTGGTGTTGATGGAGGATGGAGGAGTTGTGGACTGTCTGTGATACCTGCTGGCGACGAGGGTCCAGGCGCGGGGGACGGCACACAGCATGGCGCAGAAGGCACAGGCGGCCAGCAGAGAGAAGAGACACAAGTAGAGGAGACCCTCCACCCCGTCATAGCACACACCCATCAGGGCATCTAGATAGTCCTGTGGAGGTAAATGTGGATGCACACACACACCAGTACACACACACACATGCATATATTCACACACACACACACACACACACACGCAATCAAACTTGGGTCAATCCTCATCATACACCAATGTTATTTTCCATTCTATCCCCAAGCTTTCAATAAAATAAGAGGGGATTTTTACTAATTCTTTATGCCTGATGTAGGGCCTGTGGCCAGGTCAATATATTGACAATCGCACACAGGCACACGCACACACACACACACGCTCTTCTGTAGTAGCTTCCCACCTCACCTTGTGCAAACTGCGACAATCCAGTAAAGCGGTGAGTTGGTGGAGGTTAAACTCAGTGGAGTTGAGCAAACGCTGGATACCCAGGAGGTCCCTCTGTGGGACGTTCACAGACAGCCAGAGAGTTGGAAAGGGAAAAAAGATAGAGACAAAGAGGGGAAGACAGATAGAGACAGCAGAAAGAGAAACAAAAAACAAATAAATGTAAAAAAAAGTAGAAAGGACAAAGGAAAGAAAGAAGGAAAGACGTAGGGTTGACAAAGGACATTTGAAAGAGGAGAGGAATGAAACAACAAGCAACTGGGTTAGAGGCAAACGATCCTCACAATTCAATTATGTAGAAATGTCATTTTGCTGAGTGCAGGCTACATCCTCATCACTGGGCCATGCTGTATGCGGCTGTAGGAGGCTTCTAAAGAATGTGCTTAGAGCAGGCTAACTGGGCTTAGCATTATCTCGTGAGCCGCTGGGCCACTAACCCTACACACTCACCTCGGCCGTGGGGAAGAGGGACAGGGAGAACTGCAGCAAGCCCTGCACCTGAATCTGCATTGTGGTCAGGGATCTCTGGAAGGTAGTCAGAGACTGCAAACCACACAAATCACATATGCGTAAACACACACACACACACACTATTATTATAATACTATAATAATTCTGACCCAAAATTATCCTACCATCTGTAAACAGACACAATTTAAGAGCATGTGCCAGATCAAATGACCCCGAATCTGGCACAGCACTAAAGACATATACATTTCCATCTCCGAGACCAGATTAAACAAACCGTCTAAAGCTTTTAATGGATGCGGATTCCATCCATAAGTGTCGCTTTTAGCTGGTTTAAGCTTAAGCACGTGCCAGCAGGAATGTTTACTTAATGTTGGAAAAAACAACTCCCCCTTTAATTCCCATCTTTTTAAGTAAAAAAAAAAATCTGCAGATTTATAAATAATTTGTGTAAGATGGCCTAGAGGCACTGCCGAGAAGCCAGACACAGCTAATTAACACGGAGCCGAAGACAAAAGCGATTTACTTTGATCTACGTTGATTTTCCTATCGCCATTGTGTAATTAAATTAGGCCCCACTGAGCTATGCAGCAATTATAATGGATTTTACACGGATCTCGTCTCTTACTCAAGCAGCACAATGATTTTATTAGCCCTTAATGACTTGTAGGGTGCTGCAGCTATGGACTGAATGGACAAGAAGATAGAGAGCACTGGGGACCAGTACCTGCTGAAATGGGTTGGGGAGAGTCTGCGAGCAGTACAGGTAGTAATGGACTATGTCTGTAAATGCAAAAAAAGTTGAATTAGGGACATAGCAAAAACAGTTGTGGATGTGAATAGAATGGAAAAATTGCATAGCATTGTGCACTAGTAATGTTTGGCCAGGCATAATGCATTTTGTTTGATGTGGTTATTGAAAATTTAATTGAGTAATTTTGAAAATTCTTTTCTGTCAACCTTTTTTAAAATACTTTAAGGAATTGTCACAGAGGCAATACAACAATTCTGTTTTTGGCACAAAGTTGTTTTTGAATTTCAACTGTGGCCTTGTGTCATTCACTAGTAATGTCGCAAGAGTGCAGTAGAAATAAATAGAAAAAAAAGAAATCTTAATATTAGAGTGAAATAAACTGTAGCTTAATACTAGAGTTAAGCTGTAGCTGTGTCAGAAAAGTCACTTGCCTGCACTGACAAAGTCCCTTGTTTGGTTCACAATGAACTTGTCTGGAGACACACAAAAATCGCTGGTGCCCTGGGAAGGAATTCAACCATTTGGATTCATTACGTTTGGACAGAATCGTTTAAAATGGAACACCAAGACTCCACAAGTTGTCAAAATACAGTACATAGCAATGCTGTGTGACTATGAAATATAAGACTTTAAAGGACATAAAGAAATTAACCCAGTCATGGGTAGATTAGAGAAGAAAAGGACAAGACAGGGGTCAAGAGAAGTTCAATACATCACTAGAAAGGGTTTCATTTTGTCATGCTTATTTCCTTGTTCTGTTGGTTAAAAACAGAACAGAAAAAAAATGTTTCCTTCATACATTGCCATATCTAAGCATTAGTGCAACAATATTTATAATAATAAATAACAATGGTTATGCCCCATGGATGTACTTCCTCTTGTAGCCATTCACACCAATGGAGGCTCCAGGGTTACCATTATTTGGAACATCCTGTAAGATGCAATATCAAACAACACGTGGAGGCAAAATTGGTGTGAAGCAGACAGACGTCATGCTTCGCAGTCGGAAAGGTGAGTGATATTTTTCTTCGGTCTGAAATAGCTTCCTCGAGTTAGTCATTTCCTGGGTCTGTACACTGACATGCGGTCAAACACTGATGCAATATTAAAACACCCCAGCTGCCCACAGCAGCATTTGTTAACCTTAAAAAACATCTGACAAGGCCAACTTTGCACTGAAACTATCTCAACAAAGGCTTGTTGCCTTTGATATTTTCGTTAGGCTGTTCCTCTTTTATATGAAAAAGGCACATGATTGCTGCACAACTGATTTGGTAGTTCCTTCAAAATGGCAGCGCTTTCATATGGTGCTCTGATAGAAGGATGCATCCCCTACCTCTTCCCCTTCCTCATCTCTAGCATTGTCCAATAGCACGCTTTAAAAGGCAGAATGGTTGTTTCACTGGGCAAAGTCCCCAGGGGCTAGTTGGGATCAAGATGGATCAGAAGGTCAGGACATTCACACTAGACACCCCTCCCCCTCCACACTAGACACCCCCCCCCCCCCCCCCCCCCCCCCCCCCCCCCCCCCCCCCCCACACACACACACACACACACACACACACTCACCCCCCACCCCCCAAACCATCAAAGGAGAGGATCACAGCACACAACCTTACTAATCCACTTTGCATGAGGTGACTGACCTCAGTTATTCCCCTTTCATTGATGGCAGAGATAATAAAAAGATCACAAAAAAACATCAAGTGACCGTCACAATCCCCTTACAAGCACAATCCGGAAGTCCAAGTGCAGCTTTAAACCTAATGACGTTGGAAATTTTGTCTGTGACTCCTGTCTGTTATAGATCAGGATAAATTACCGGTAGACACATTTCAGAACTTGCGGAAGCAAACCTCAGGGCATAGAGCTGCAATTTTAACCACAGCACAGCTCTATGCAGTCCGTGCGGTCTGTGAACGTGACTGCACATATGGCCGTACCGTACACGACTCTGAACATCGCCTCTCTCAAGCTTACCTGACTCACACAGGCACGGTACCTGCCACAACACACATCTGGCCACTGATGAAAATTGAATGATAATCCACAATCCACAATGAGGGTATACCTGAATACTAACACTAACACTCTCCACCCCCACCCACCCTACTCTCTCCCTTTGCAGCAAACATGGTATATGTTCTTTTTAAACCCATGAACCCAGAGGGTTTAAACAGGGAATCAAGGAGGATGGCATGAATGCAACTATAAAAAAAAAAATGAATGAATAGATGGAGGGAGATGGATTAGTCTAAGACGGAGACAGAGAGATGGGCTGACTGGCTTAGTTACTGTTGGGACGTTGTTGTTGTTTACAACAACAACAAGCCTACAATAAGCCTGAGGGGCCACTCTACCTAAATGACCCCTGGCTTTTTAATCTGCTTTGCCTGCTTTGGCCTGCTAGCCAGTTAGCTGGAGCCCGAGACCTCCCAAGATCAATGCAAGTGAAGGGGCAGCATGTGTGGGCCGGCCAGCGATCGCTACTGGCTGTGTAAACACCCTCAGATTAGGATGTGGCGTGCCTCCGCACTTTGCAGGGCTAGTGATATATTCATGCCAACGCATCCGTGCTCATGCGGATCCCAGAGTTGTACTACTTACCACCGCTGTGGCTGTGCCCGCACCCAGAGAAACCCAGCTCAGCACCAGTGTCAGCACCCCAAACACCATGATTCTGAAAACACACACACACACACACACACACACACAGACACAATGACTGCAACCCAATTGCACACTCTTCTTTCTTCATTGAATATTAAAAAAAAAGTTAATATTAAATGTGAATATTATAAAAAAAATGAGTATTATGATATTCTTAATGAGTCGAAAAAGCAACTACTTTACAGATGGCATATGCAGTATATAAAATGCACAATTTATAACATACAGTAGCTTTCTTTACTGTTGCCACTGTGAACATCTACAGTGCAAGGAAACAGTGTTCTAAAAAAACAATGTTCACATGCTACCCAAAATAAACGGCTTCCTTCCTTCCTTCACACACACACACACACACACACACACACACACACACACACACACACACCAGCTGACAGAAATATTGGTCTAAATGAGAGAGGGGGAGGAGGAGAAGGAGAAAGAGAGAGAGAAAGAGAGGGGGAGGGAGACCGACAACGAGAGAGAAAATTACCCTCTGATGGATACATAAAGGCTGCCAAGGTTTTCTCCTCCTAACTCACTCAGTGGCTTGATGGTCTTAAAAGCACCAATAAAATAGATTGGAAGTACTTAATAATTTGTTAGTAGAGCACACACGCTCACAAACACACACGCACACACGCACGCATGCACACACAGGCATACATATCCTGGCAAAGAGATCAATAGACATTAGTGTGGTGAGAAGGGTAAGAGATCTTGAGATTCTGCTTGAAACCTAAGCAGAAATTCAGTTAAATATGTAGGACTACAGGTCTGCTGGAAGCACCCTGTATGCCACGTCATCCTATAAACACCCAATAATCAATCACTTTGCACCTAAATAAGCTGCATAGACTCCTATACAAATCATTGAACGTTGTTAATGCGCAGTGTTTCTGGCCTAAGAATTAATGTCAAGCATATAGTAAATTTACATGCCATATCGTACACAAGACAAATTTCATCAAATCCAAAGTGTGGGATTCAGCTATGCCTCTACAGGAGACTTCAAGAGTATTGATTGACGAATTTATTTAATTGGGATTGCTAACAAAGTTAGTTAATGAGTACCTTTACTTCCAAAGGTTTTGCATCCGCACCACCTACCAAAAGCAGTGCACCCACTCGGTCATTCCCAAGAGGGGGAAAGGTGAATGGACCAAATGACGCAGAGTAAAAGCAAGGAGCCCCGGGGGAACGTTAGCCATTAGCCACACTATGCAGGACAAGTATGGGGCCATTCAAAATGGTAATGGCTCAATCCTAGCATGACAAGTCCCCCCAACGTTTAGTTGAGCTGACATTTAACAGTTTTCACAGTATGCATGCCTGCCTGCCTGACAGAAAACAGAGAGTGTTCCTGGAAGTGTTTCGGTTTCCGCAAGCCCTTTAGACAGATGTCAAAAAGGGAGTGGGGTGGACTTACGAGATGAGAAGCCATCTTGACTGCTTGGCTAGCCCAACACAGGCTGCCAGGCAAATGACCAGGTCCAGGATCAGTATAAGCAGATATGTCAGCCATCTAGGGAGGTGAGAGAGAAATTAAAATTAATATAAATTATCAATCAAACAGATCAACTCATTTCAACACTCGATTCATCCATAAGATGCACATGTGTATTGAGAATTACTTATTTTTTCTTCATCTTTTTAAAGTTTAGCAATTAATAATAGGAACATTAGGAATAGGAATAGGAATATTAATTTCTCATAATGTAACAGTCAACGGTAAGATGAGTCTAGTCTGTATATGACATCACAGTGATTCTATGCCTTATAATCTACTCCTAAACCACACAGGATTCAACTGAATCGCAGCAATCAATCAAATAGGAAAAAAAAACAACCCTCAAACATGCTTCCGAAACTAAAAACCAAGGCAATCTCTGCAAGAAATATGAAAGATGCAACATGATCTCTGATGGGCTCGGCAAACTGGCAATGAGATTAGTAACCCTAAACTACATGGAGACAGAATGCCTGCACATCTCCAGACAGAGGTGTGTGTGTGTGTGTGTGTGTGATGAGAGGAAGACCTAGTTCTGTGGTCAGTGATTACATTGGATCTCTAATGTGTGCTGTGGCAGGGAGGAGGAGAGCAGAGGAGGAGAAGGAAAAAAGAAGAGGATGATGAAGAAGAAGAAGAAGAAGAAGAAGAAGAAGAAGGAAAATAAAAGCCAGACAGTGTGCCCTGTCCCTTGATGATGGCCCTTTTCAGCTGTGTGAAACCCTAGCTCCTCATCAATAGCTCCCGCTGCCCTCTCCTCACACACTGGCCTAGTAAATGGAAATTCAATCCACACGGAGGATGTGCCTGTCAAGCTCGGCGCGCTTAATGGCTCTGAGGTGCGAGAGGGTCTGGGCTCCAAGCCGCAGCTTCAGTGGACAGACATATGCATGCGCTTCAAGTAGGTCATCCCCACGAAAGCCCTTCTGCACCATCCTACCTACAGTACTCTGGGCTCCAAAGACTATAGATACTCTGGATGCTGTATGACTACTTTGCCCTGGTCTTTGGTTTTGTGGATCACTGTCAAACAATAGAGATCCACGTATTTTTTATTTTGCTCGTAATATGTTGACAATGACTCGACCAGGGTGGACAAAATTAGACCATGCAATTTCTTGGAAGCTGCGGGAAGTCTGTGCCACAAGGCAACAGTCATTAAAGACAGACTGCACTCGTGCCAGCTTGGCTAGATTGATTTGCAGGGCAGTGCATCGCGGGGCAAGTGCACAAGGGGTTTAAAATTAGAATGCCTGGACAGCTCTTGCTTGGCTGCTGGCGCACCTGTAGTACTCCACAAAGGCGATCTGGTCAGCAAAGGCCGCCAGGTCCACCTTGGCTCTGCTGATGTCCGGCATGGCGATGAGCTGCATGATGATGTTGTCAGCCATCTGCCGCATGAAGCGAAGCGTCTGGCTATAGTCGCCCCGCGTGGAGAAGATCTCGTCCAGCCTGGACAGGTGCTCCTCCAGCCCCACCTGCATGCTTTCCAAAGTGCCAGTCACCTGGGAGGCACACAGAACAGATCTCATGATCCAAAGACAATGACATAATTTAGTGAATTAATGCTGTGCTGGGATTGATTGCTATGGTCTTGCATCCAGCTGCTTTATTAGAATAGAATAGAATAGAATAGAATAGATCTTTCTTTTGCTCACCATAACATAGAAAACACACACATATTTCAAAAACACAGCTTGACAGACAGAAATACATCCAAGACAAAGTATTGTTAGAAAGGGAAAAATAAACTGGCTAAAAAGAGAGTGGGAAGCATCTGCCACTCCTCTTCTGGCTTTCCTCCTCAGCCTGTCAATGTAGAGGTGAGTCAGCAGTTTTTGTGTTTTTTTTTTTTTTTTGCTGTATTTTGCTTGACATTGACAAACCCAATTTAATTAGTCTGAAGTTTCCAAATCAGGCAGCGAGATATAGCGTTAAAACACTCTCAATATGTGTAGTGTACACAAGTTCAAGGATCTGTGAGCTCACACAAGAACAGCTTAAGTCTTCTGAGTCTTATTGACTTAAAGAAAACCTGAAGAAATTGAATTCAGACTTGCTGACTGGAAGAGACCCTGAAAGCAGGGAAAGTGCCAAAACCGTGAGACCGTGTCAAAACTTCCAAATCAGTGTCAGTGGTATGCACGGTACACAACATACAACAAAAAATGTGTATATTTACATGGTATAATTACATGGAAATGGCAACTTCACTATACAGTTTTACTAAAGTCCTTTTCTGTCATCTCTGGTTATACACACAATTGCCATTTTGTATTTACTGAACCGCTTTAGCAAATACAGTAAAGGGCTGTGCAGAGAGGTCTTTTGATGTCTGATTATGCCTCATCCACGGACTCTTTACTCTGTTGTCCAAGTGACTAATCCTGGAATCTTATCTGCACATCCTATGGCAGATTAACGTCATGAAGTCACTTTCAGCCCAATCCCAATCTGCTGTAACTATTGCAATGAGGATATCAAGGCATTATCAGTCTAAAAAGAATCTGAAAAGCACACACACACACACACACACACACACACCTTCCCAGAGTCCAAAAAGCAATGATTGGCTTCCTGCCCCCACAAAAGAATTTTTTTTTTTTGCATGAAAAAGTGCCTGCAAAACAGACAGGAGTTGACTGACAGAAGATTTCATCAACAGTCCCGGCATAAACCCTTGCTTCCAATTAAATCTAAATTCATGAGCTTGGAGTGGCAGTTCCGGCAGAGCCTGGGGTAGAGGAAATCCCCCCCCCCTCAACAGAGACCTTCAGATTTATGCTTCAGAGGACCCTGTGGCTGTGGCATTCCTCTCCTTTTCCTCCCGCTCGCCTGGGCACAAAAGCCACTTTCAGGAGCATTGAGCAGCAGCAGCCGATGTGAGAGCCCACCAGGAGCTGTAAAAAGCCCATGTGTGAATGAGAGAAGGAGGGCAGAAGGCCACAAAGACATAGAGAGAAGGCCTGAGAAGTGAGGTGACTTGGCCACTCAGTGGGGTTTCCAACAGAAAGGCAATAGCCAATGCAGCTTTTGAATGATCGGAATCCTTTTTACAGTAGTTCGGGGCTCCGAGCAAGCGGGGGGTTGCGTTCTGCCAGTTGGCCTGAGGCGTGCCCCACAAACGCCCTGCCAGGCGGACACTGAAAAACACATTCATACCTTTGCACCGCACGCTGTTAGTCAGCTTGTAATTAACACAGCAACAGCAATCTCGCCCTGCTGGGTCTGTGCTGTAAAAAGTAGATGGGATAACAGAATTGGGCCTCTATTAAAGAACATGACCTAGCACTGCCCTCACATTAAGAACATGGTGAGCCTTTATATAAAAACACTCAAGAGCTCTCATGATACACCCTGGCAGCTGCAAGCATAATGTTTATCACGGCAATTTTCAATTTATTAACTTAGGTCAACCCATTGATTTTGCAAACAGAATGATGAATATGGGAATGTATTTGTTTTCATTAAACCACAGCAGTGCATTGTAACTACTGCAAGTAAAAATACACCACTATAGTACTTATCTATGCTTTAGTTGTTAAGTGTGAATGCTACAGTTTGGTGGAAGCTGACTTGCCATTGGACAAGTGTAAACAACAAATTCCCTGTAAAACCTGCAGATACCATGGTATGTAGACACAATTTTTCAATCTGAGTGTGGGATTTTTTTTGTAAGATTTCTAGAAGTTTCTTCAGAAGGACTAAAAGCTAGGGGGGAACTACTTCTGTGGCACGTCCTCAGGTCAAATAAAAGTGTCTGCTAAGAAATATAAACATAAAATAAACATAAACAAATCTGATTTTCACCAGCATCGCTGACATCATCTTAACTGGGGATGTCCAGAGAGATGCTGTGGCAGACAGGTCTTTGCAGACAGAAAATTAACGTGGCAATACAGCATCTCAGGATCCCATTTGCCCCAGAGGAGCCATCTGTGATACTGATGTATGTCAGAGACATAACCACTGATACCCACGCAAAGCGTGGCCCGATACGGTAGCTCTCTCTGTGTGGACGGATGGATGAGGGATATGCATGCATGTATATAGAACATCATTTGCCTTGGAGGTTGGAGTACATGCATGTGGGAGACACATGGCTAAATGTACAAAGCACCGTGTGTGTGTGTGTGTGTGTGTGTGTGTGTGTGTGTGTGTGTGAGAGAGAGAGAGAGTGTCCGTGTGTATCTGTGGAAAACAACACCAAGATGGGGGTGGTGTGCCAAAGAGGCCAGAGAGTTAATGTATACATTCCTGGGATGTGTACATTCCTGTGTGTGTGTGTGTGTGTGTATATGTGTGTGTGTGTGTGTGTGTATTTGACTGTGTGCATGTGCGTCTGTCACGGCTTTGGACAGAGATACAGATACTGAAGCTCAAATCCCCATTAATACAGATGGGGAGTTAATCCTTTGCTTTCTCACTGTGATTAAAGTGCTACCCCAGCCAGTCGGCCCACCGCCCGATATGTCAGACGGGGATGCTGCCTCTCCGCTCTCAGAATAATAAAAGCCACAGAGCAGGGCCGCCAGAGGCAGGCATGAATAGCATTGCAGATGTGACCAGATGCACCACGCCGCTGTGGGTATAAAATGACTTCAAATTCATGCACGGTCTCTCCCACACCACCCGACAGTATGGGCACAGAATAAGAGCGGGAAAAGGGTGAGTGCAGGAGAAAAAAAAATCTTAGATCCAGACCGGTATTCAGAAAAGAAAATATAAATTTGGCAACAAAGCGATCCCCCCACATCAATCGCTTTAGTGAGCTTCTCACACCTGCCAAGGAATGTCAAGAAGCACAAAGTTCAGTGAAGTTATTCAAAGAAGGAACGCCGTGGACAATTCTTCTGGAAAAGAGGGAAGAAAAAGGGTGATCATGCTGCGGCAGCTCTTACCAGACTATTGATGCCACCCACTGTTTGATTGGCACCATAGAGGGAGTAGGTCAGCTGGTACATGCCGTCGTTGGTCTCGCTGTTTCCATAGAAACCCACCCCTACAGCCGAGCTGAAAAACGAAAACACAAAACATTTTCAGATTTGTTATGACTATCTTAACAGTCTTTACTCTAATGGGCATCCTGGAAGGAAATATCCCAGAATGCTTTGTGTTGATCCAAAAGATCTTTGAGCTGGTGTATTTTTTTTACCATCCCTCTGTTTACCATTTTTACACAGACCATCTTAAATCCATCTATCTTATGCCTTTGAGTCACAGAAGATGCCAGGTTGTTCTGACCTGAGTTACGACACAATTCTATCCTATCAAAGAGAGTTTGCAGTCAATCTCTTCTGGGATCGCCAGGTCAGCTGGCGGAGGGCAAGGGGCCCTGGCTTTAAGGTAAGCCACTTACCCCTCCCTCCCCCACCCTGCCAGCTACACTAAGGGAGCATCATCAATCTCTGACTACTTCTCTAACACACTAAGGTGCCGCAGAGCACAAATCCATTCACCTCTCTAAGGCAACACTCACTGGGCTAGGCTGGGAGGAGAGTCCCCCCCCTCCATCCTCTTGTGAGAATGAAAGCCTGATTAGGGAAAGGGGGGGGGGGGGCTCTGTTCTTCTCATCATGATCTAGGAGCATGTAAACAAAAACAGGAAGTGCCTCTGTGACCCCATTAGAGGAGCAGGACTGTTTTTATCCTCCTTCACACCATGGATTAGCTACATGTCACATTTCACACTGTCATCAACAAAGAGGCTGCTTATAAAAACAGGCTAGCAGGCCCCAAAAATAGGATATGTCCACAGGAAGACAATAAAGCAGAGCAGATGGAGCCGGTGCAGCACAGCGGCTGTTATTGTTCCCCTACAGGAAGTGTGTGTGCAAGGGGGTTTAATATGTGTGTGTGTGTGTGTGTGTGTGTGTTTATGTGTGTGTTTTACTGTAAGTGTGCACGGATCATAAGGCTGACAAATATTTCTTCAGACTATCCACACATTGTCCCCAGTCCCCTGACCATTACTGCATAGCTTTCTTTGTTCTTTTTACACATACCTTAGTGTGCTTGTGTATATTAGAATTTTTGTATATGCCCTTCCACTCTCCCCTCAGTGGATATGGTCCAGCCTGACCCAGCATGTGGTTGTGTGGCTCACTCTGTAGAGTCATAGCAGCCATGATGGATACCAGGCCCTAGATCTGAGCCATTACCTTCAGCTCCCACGGGCCACTTCCTTTCAGTATGCATTACCCAGGGCATTTAGGATGCTACCCCCCTCAGTCCACATGCACACACACACACACACACACACACACACACTCGCCTAGTCTCATTGGCAGGGATCAGTGCTCATTGCATTACCTCACATTTAGAGGATTCTCGGTGGTTCACAGACAAAATCCAATCAACGAGCCAAGGGGAGCTAACGCGACTCATGGCCAACCCAACTGGGAGATAAGCCACACACAGACAAACACACACACACGACCGGTCTCCGGAGGACAGTCTGACGGATATCAGACAACCAGGGCGATACGGAAGTGAATTAGGCCTTCTTTCTGGGTCATTCTGCTACTAAGATAGGAACTGCAGTGATTCAGGTTCTTAAGTACCATTTGTGGCAACATCAATCAAACGACAATGCTGGTTAGGGGAAGCAGATTTGCAATACATGAAAACTGACACATAGAATTTAGTCCCATTCTGTGAAGCTCAAATGGATAACAGAGTTCTGGGAGGGTTGTGCTTTTAAACTACTGCACCTACTAAGCCTTGTGTCAAGTGCATTTCTCACACTTGTCCCACGGGGGTGCATGTGACTTTCTACCATCCTTGACAAACTACATTTTAAAACTTGAAGCCTAGGGTGGTCATTACCCTCTTAAAAAAAACCTCACAAAACTAGAGCAGCATAACAAGCCGCCCCCAACAGCCATCTTCTTCTCAACTAAGAGCCTTAGTGCGGCGGCAGCAACTGATCACCGGGAAAATTACGGTCAATAGCCGTCAGCAGTTTCAAATCCGCCTCCTAATGGACGTGGGCACTCCCACCCACCACGAGGAGGGAGAGATCCAGCTGCTGCCGCTGGATATCAATTAGAGCGTCTTGGCCAAGCACAAGAGAGGCTTGAGCTGCAGCTGAGCCTCGGCCGCCCAAGTCCCCGATGAGGTCAGTTATGGCCTTAATGCCCTGCTCTTAACCCGCCCACCGGACATGACTGGGCAGATAGGGCCTCTTATACGCAGCACAGATGTCAGCTAGACGCAGCACTCTCAAGCACCGGACCCGTCAGACCCACATTCATACTAGGGCAGGCTGTGCTTCAGCACCGCAATATATTGTAATAATAGACTTTAGTGTGTCTATAGTGTCCCAATACACATGCTCTTCTGTCTATATGGCGCCCTAAAAATAAAGAAAAAGAAGCATCGGTGACATTTCATAAATGATGCATTATATTGTGTGCTTCCAGGCAACACTTCTTCCTAGGGTTCTTATTGATGGAATACTGGTGGGGATAAGTTTGGCATAACATCCCGGCTGCTGTGAGCTCCAGTCATTAATTAAAAAGATAAAGCGCTGTGCTCTTGTGTCCTACAGAGCCTAAGAAGGATTGTAGAAAAGCCACCTTAGACAACACAATCGAATTAGAGTAGAACATTGAAGCAGCCAGTCAATAACTCAATAAAGACATTCACTTAATTACAAAAAAAGATATTAAGTTGTTTGATATTAGATTAGGTTTCCAAGACAGCCATATACCTCGACTCACCAAAATGTAAGGTTTTTTATCCATTACAGTTTGCAAAATTATAAGATCTTGGGCTCACCTTAAATCATAGTAAGAAATCACATGGTCGTAAACTTTCCTAGTATGTGAATTAGGCTATAAGGTCCAGACACCAACAATTGTTCCTTACACCTACAGTACATTTGGTGTCTATTGCCGATAAGACATCAAGGGTATACTGTATCTTAACCTGTACTGGCAAAGACAAGACACAAAAACACACAACCACACCATAACCCCAATAAGCTATAGAGATCCATCAATGACCAATTGTTGTCAAAAAACAAAATGGGTCCACACTAGTCATTAAACACTCTTTACGCAGCAGCAACATGTACAGAGTGAAAACACAAGAGGGTTGTAGGGTGCTCTCCGGCTAAGTAGCGTCATGCCCTAGCACTTACCACTAAAGGAGGCCTTGTGTAAGGTACTGGAATGTTAACAGCAAAATAACTCAATCAGAGCTCCGCACTTAGATAACCGTCACAAGATTAAGCTGAACCCTTCTCAAATTCAATGAAGCACTTTGGCAAAAGCATTTGTTCTCTTTTATTGGCATTATGAAAACCAAACGATGAAAGCCACAAGCTAAGCCTATAACCTTCCTCTACGGCACCAGTATTCATCAGATAGGTTGGACTTGCTAACAAGCAGTATCATTCAATTTATTCCCAAATTAAAAGTGCACCTGATTTTAGATGCAATGGGGAAATAATTTTCAACATTCAGAATTTAATCGAACAGCATCTAATCAGTTGAAAGGTGTAATGTGCCACATACATGCAAGAAGGAACAGGCTTGCAAACCCATATCAGTTTGGACTTTTGTATTTCAATCTGCAAGGATGAAGTAGGTCATAACATTGCATTCCAAAAGCGGAGCACTGGCAACCTCCTTCCACATGTTGTCATCTTTTCTACAGGCACCAAATCCAGTTTTAAGATATAACACTAAGATCACACTCATCACATCAGTCTGGATGCTTTTTTCAGGCTTTAAAGTCCTCAACTGATAAACTTGGTTTATTCTACCTTTGAAGAGAATCTAGTGAAAACGTAAACATTCTGTTATCAACACTTCTATCTAAAAAGGAAATGTGTGAAAAAAAAACAGACAAACATCATTCATCCAGTGCCTGTAAGCCAGGAGAGGCAACAGGTTTAGGATAACATCATTATATCATGAAAGGGATTTATGGGAAATGTTATTAGGATGGATTCCATAGTATCAAGAAATAAATATTTTATAGTGTGAGAAAGTGAGAACATGTGTGCCTATATTTATCTGGCTAATTGGGAGTACAAACTAAGACTGAACACAATCCTAGGGATTGGCACTTACCAAATGACCAGGCCGGTGATGACCGCTGCCCATGTGACACAACAGGAATCTGGCCTCTTGGTCTCCTCCTCCTCCTCCTTCCGACAACAGCATATGCAGCTAAGATAGACGGCTAGCAGGAGCAGGCTAAGGGCTAGCCCCACCGCTGACACACAGGCTAAGAAGATCAATGTCTGTGCAGGGAAGAAAGAAAATTGGATTTTAAAAATGATAAAAACAACATTCAGACAAAGAAAGAGAGGGGAGAGGGGGGTAACAAATCACAGCAGATCAAAATGTTATCTAAATAGAAAATAGACACTAACAGAATATCTCTCTACTTTTAGAGATAGAAAACACTGATTGACCCTGATCAAATACTGGGTAAGGACACAAAATATCACAAATTCTGGCAACCAAAAGCACAGAGAATATTAGTCACTGTTTGACAGGTGAAGGAGAAAAAGAGAGGCATTTCCTCCTACAGTGCTAGGAGGAATCTTCTCATTTACTTTAACAAGTAAACATGCCACAGCGTGAGAGACCATAAATAAATATGTACACAGGCCAACACAAACACAGACATCCACACACATTTACACTCACCCACCCACCCACACACATTACATTGTTTTACTTTTTGAGGAGTTGTACTAATTCTATTGTACTATTTGTCAACAACTTTGGCAATAAGAGTACTTTTGTCATGCCAATTAAGTACTTTGAATCTGAATTTGAGAAAGAAAGAAGTTTGAGAGAAGTAGATTGTACAGCTGTAGATGGTCAATTATCAGATAAAAACTACAGGGCTTGGTTATATAATAAATGGTTCCTAAATAAAAATAAGACAAAATAAAAATAAGTTGGGACATGATGTTTATGTCCCAAGGACATCCCTGTCCCCTGAGACAAACCACCAAAGCAGTTCTGCAGATTCCATAACACAGGGACATACAATTCCAATTGAAAAGAAAAAAAGAAAGAAAGAAATAGAGAACTCATCACGACCACCCCTTTGAATTGAGCATCATGTGACATGGCTGCTAGTGCAGTGACCCTGAAGTCTTGTGATCCCTCCAAGAGGCTGCAGGCCCCATAAGAGAGCAGTAGGAGCTGGGGAATGTAAACACACCCCGAGGTAAGCAGAGAGATATGTCTTTGACGCTAACCCTGGGCCCTACAGACAAGCCAAACACATGGAGCAGGGGCAACAGTACCAGAAGCAGGAGGAGACAGTTGTCCCACAGCACTTAGTAATGGGACATCCCTATTTCTACAGTCCTCATAAGCAAGGAGAAACACTCCTTGATACAGTACTGTAACAAGACACCGGAGCAATGCAGCTATACTAAACACCAACGCCCTAATACACAAACACATATTTGCATAAGCATTTGATAAGTGCAACTGACCATATTTGTTCAAATTATTTAACACTTTAATAACAGCAGCAATGATATAAACCTCATTGGTAGACTTAAGGGCTAGATCTAAAAGATCTCTGTTCCCACAATTCTCAACAAGAACTAAACATTATGTCAACATTAAGGTGTAGGAAAGGCAAAACTAAAGTGTAATTATATTTGAGGGAAAAAAGAGGGAAGGACATGGGATTGCCTCTGTCCTTAAAACCTCAGGCAAAAGAGCAAATAAATGCTGTTGAATCTTGGGACATCATTGACAGTAATCAATCACAAGCAATCACTAAGTCACCATTTTATCACCTAAAAATATTTCCAAACTAAAAGGTCTAATGTCAGAAAAGGATTTAGTAAAAAAAAAAACATATCCATGAATTAATCTTCAATAAGGCTGGTTACTGCAATGGTCTTTCATAGCCCTTCCTAAAAAGACCATCAAGCATCTTCAAATGCAGCTGCTAGGAAGTGCAAAAAGAAACAACCACATTACTCCAATTCTGAAGTCCAATTCTGTCCTGCAAGATACAAAATTGACTTTAAAGCATTACTGCTTGTTTTTAAATTACTAAATGGGAAAAGACCTAATTACTAATAATCTGAGATGCTTCAACAATTCATACCACTTAGGTCTCTCAGGACACAGGCATAAAATGCTGGTAAAACAGTCAAAACAAAATGTAAAGCAGCTTTCAACTGCTATGCAGTTCAGCTTTGGAACAAACTTCCTGCAGAGATAAAAATGTCCCTACTGTTAGTTCCAAAACGAGACCAAACCTAATGATTCCCTTATATTTATTTAATATTCTGTACAGTTCAACTTACATGTTAATCATATTATTTTATTATATTATTTTCATTATTATGTTTTGTGCACTTTTTTTTACTTTAATATATTGTATAAATGTACTTTGCACTTTTGAACAGCACATGTGAACTATTGGATTTTCAAGAAAATGTAAACTGGGCATTCTAACTGCACTGTACAGTATGCCATTATGACACTAGTTTGTAATTCTTGCAATTTTACCCACTGTGTAATTTTTTCTCTAAATAAAGTTGCCAAATAAACGTGGCAGTACTGAAGCTACAATATTAGCACAATTTAATAAAGTTGAAATATATCAAATGGCCATGATCAAATGTGCTATTGTATTTCACCCAATTAACTGACTTAATGTGGGGACATTATATCTTGCCAGCTAATGGTTACAATTAACTACACAATTAATTCTGATGCCTTCATGCATCAGTTCAAAAAGAATCTTAGATGTCTGGTTTTAATTGAGATATGTGAATTTTAATGGCCAAATTTCAAGTAAGACACTGAAAAAGACAGTGTGTAACTAATAAATTGAAAAAAGAAAAAAACTTGCACACCACTGCTCAGTAAAGCGGAGTAGTTTTATACATTATATTGTTAGACAGTGTTTGGTATAACGTTTCAATTGGCTGGTCAATGTCTGTGAGACAGAAACCTAAACCAGCATACTAGCCCTGCAGATTCTCAGCTATATACAGTAGACACATCACAAATATATCGACCAGAAGTGCAAAATAGTGCCTTGATGTCATACTGCAGCTGCAGACCATAGCAAACTGGGCCATGTATATGTTACACTGTAGAAAGAAAACATTTGGACAAACACTCCTACAGAGGACTGTTCAAGATTTTTTTAAAGTCTGTAACCTCTACTAAAAGGCACATGAAGGGCCATTCCAGCATCCTCAAATCAGTCACAACAAGTACGATAGCTCTTCTTGCCAAATCATCCGTCGTTGTTTATGCTGTACTTGCAGACAGGATGTGGACATCATTCTACAACATTCTTAAACAGCAGTGTATTCCTGGGAGAGATACTATGGGTGAATCAGGTGGGCTATTTGTGATCTTCAGCCTCAGCACTGAGCCTGGCTGCAGTAAAGGTCAGTGACATTTTCACTTCCAATCTCATTGGACCATTTCAAAGACCCACTTCCAATTTCCCAACCTATTAGTTCTCAATTACACATGAAGGGTAATGAAATTCAGTGACAGCAGCAGGGGCTCACTAAGGGATTTTTACAGGAACTGAGCAAAAGGGGGTTGGAGGAAGTGAAACATGAACTGAACTGAACTGAAGCACTATCCCCTAGCACTATGCTCCTTAAGGTTTCTGCTATGTAGCTCGATTGTTATCCTCGTTTTGTAAGTCGCTTTGGATAAAAGCGTCTGCTAAATGCATAAATGTAAATGTAAATGTAAACATGAGTTGTGTCACACCATAGCAGAGGATGAAAAATGTAGGCGCATTAAGTGATACTCAAAAGAAAGCTAAAAGGTACTTAGTCTTGATGGTACATAGTCTGGATGTATTCAGCACTTATTTGTGGATTTACTGTAGCCAGAGTCTTTTGGGACATAGTGAGTGCACTCTTACACGTAGCAGGATAATTATGGGAAAAAAATATTCTCATATCCCAAATCAGATAATATTGAAAAATTGAAAATGTTTACACGAAGCGCAAGAACTCCCCAGCCAGGGAAGCTGTCAAAAAATATGTCAAACAAATATAAAGCCAACCAGAGATCTGGAAACTGAGGAGGGACCGTCACGTCATAATGCCAAAACTCCCCACACGAGTGGAGTTTTCAGTAATCACCACTTTGGCCGGTGTTTTCAAATAGCCTAACATAGCCTAGCCTAACGTTATCAATCTAGTAATTGAAACCTCCGGTTGAGTGTAACATGGTGCAATGGCATAAATACATACGTTTTTGTCCAGCTACGTATAACCGAGGTCTGAGGTGAAAGGTGGTGACGAACTAAAAGATCAAGTTTATCACCAAATTCCTGCAACCATGTTGGCCGCCAATGCTAGGTAACGTAAACTTACCACGTAAATAAAGCGGTTTTCTGTGTGCACTAACGATCTACAGAGAAGGTGGAGTGGAGGCAAAATTGCGCTTCCACATTAGGCTAAATTCTGTGGAGCTAACGTTAGTAGCAATAGTCCTGACCAAAAATAATCCCAAAACATGCGTTTGAAATGACTTGATTTGAGGAAACTTCTAACTCAGAAATTGCGCACCACTGCGCAATCAATGATATGAATAACGTTCCAGAATTCTAGGGACACTAAGTTTTAGTTACTAAGTTTTAGTTTCAGAGAAGTTTTTATATGGTTCATTTTTCATTGTACAGTATGTGGTATTAGTACATTAGTTAATAAAATATATCAGCAACAGATATTTTCATGCACTTTACAAGTTCTGCATTTAATCGTGCGTAAAAACTGCATAATTGTGTGTTGATAACATTATGTCGGTCAACTGTTGACATTCCGTTAACGTTGCATCACATCACCGACTGACCTGCTGATAGCTCGCATCCTCCGGTCTGAAAGTGTTGTCCACGGGCTGGAAATTTAAATTGAGATGAGGAAAATTGTGCAGCCAGTAGGTCCACCATGGGGCAATGTAGTCCTGCCGTGTCAAAGCCATCCTAGGTCCGGTGGTGTTCAGCGTTTTTAGACGACCTGAGACTCTGTCTAGATGTTATCTCGGTCCTTCCAATAGTAATAATCCTTCTCCACCAGTAAAACTATACAGATTGACCCGACACTGAAAACATGCACCAAGTATAAATGCTATCAGGGAAACACTATAGAAAAGTATTTCCCTTTGATTTTTGCACTCAAAGCCAGACATAACAGTATAACCGATACAGTGAGTCCATGTTTCAAGTTTAGCCTACAGCCCGCACGGTAGTAAACTGACTTTAACGAGACCGCTCAAAGCTGAGAGTGCACAGTCAAGTGGCTTTTGTCGGGACCGCGCATGATGACTCGGAAGCACGAGATCGACAGTGTAATGAACTAGTATTGGGAAGGGAAGGGAAGTCACACCAACCCAAGTTGACTACTTTTTCACTTCAATAGGCAACAACAATAGAATTCCGATATCTCAATAGCCTACAGACCATTCGTTTTCTTTTGGCATGAAATGAACATAACGTAAGGGTCCTCCTTTCCCCTTGCTGTCTCTTTCACCTTTCCTATTTCACGTTTTGGTTTGGAGACAGGCTGGGTAAAATTATGATCTAATCTAACGAGCTATCTTTAATGATCCGATCTATATATCTATCTTTAGAGTAAGGGGGTTATTTATGTGAAAATACTTTTGTTAGAGTAGCCTACTGTTTATGTCTTTCTCTCAATCAGGATATGGAAGTAGCATTATGCACGGACTGCATCTGTATGTGTGCCTCGTCTGAAATAGCAGGTGTTTCAGATGAAACTAATGAATTTGAAACTAATGAACATGAATGAACTAATGAATAGGACTGTGTTCTTTTTTTTTGTTTCGAAAGATGACCCAAAACGAGTTTTATTTTCTGCAAAAAAGCAAAATCTGACAAACATGTCCGTCTCATGGGTTAAGTAGGCCTGTAACAGTTGAAGTACTAGTGGTGCAGGACAGTAGTCAGAACAGTAGGTAAATGGCTTGGGACAGTGTTCAGGTCAGTACTGTGTGAATGACACGGGTATATAGCAACATTACAGTAGGCTACAGATTTTTTGCTACTGCTTGTGTTATTGCTGTTCCCCGGAAATTTGACTTTTTATCACGTCCTTAACGTCACGGTACACGGCGTTGATATTTGTATGATGTTTTGATTATGTGGAATATTTCAATATAAATTCTACACCCTATAGCAAATACTCACATTTTATGAAATCATATTCACACCATACCATCGCATTATTAGCGTTATGGAAGAGACAAAAATGTTAATTTCCCGTGGAATTACCCATACACAATATCTCATTCTCGTGAAAGAGCTTAGGGGGCTCACTTTTTCCCATGTGTGATGTTTGCTTCCGAAACTTGCCACCAGAGTGCTCATAAGGATTCTATAGCCGTGCGATTCAAGCCTGACATCTGGTGGATAGATTGATCTTTGAGACGAGCTAGGTGTCTCATGAAGAGGGAGACAAGGCCTTGATAATATCCGTGGTATTGTAGTTATAAGGACGGTCAACAGTCATTTTCAAAGATGTTCAAGCACGGTTTATTTTTATTTAAAGGTGTAAAAGGCTTATGAATGAAATCAAGCTTTATGAATGAGAGCCAGCTACAGTTCTACTAAGATTTGTCATCGCATCCTCAGAGGGTGTTTTCTTCTGGAGGTTAGTCAGAGATTTAGGCTACAGAAAAAAGCAGGGGGTGCTGAATGTGTATTTTCAAATATCCCGCTGCCTGTTTCGCCTCTTATCTAGCTTAGAACGTAACACAGACCAAGGCTTCTTGTGCGCAATTTTAAGTGTCTGTGATTTGCAATGGCAGAATCCAAGATAGGATCTATTTTAGGGAGCGCAGGATTAGTGAACACATATTATAACTAAACGGTAACTCCTACAGTTTTAATATATACATTTAGGCTACTATATTGTTGTTTTAATTGCAATTACTTTAGTCACCAAATAAAAGGTCCACGCATGCGTCAATTTCAAATGATAAAATTGCTGCGGTGAATTTGGTGCAGTAAAGTTATAGGCTCTGCGGTTCTGCAGTTAGATATAGTACGATGTGTTGAAAGCAATGCTCATCCTACCATGTAGACTATTACGGTGCCAGACACCAAAAGGGGGCAGCATTACATTGTTTTCTAATGTGTGTGCGTGTGTGTCAAGAGTGTTTCTGTTGGAAGAGGATGGGGACAGTGCATTAATTATTATTTTTTTTTACATCCGAATATACACATTATAAATTAACACTGAGATGTGTGCACAACAGTTTCCAGTCTAATGGAGAACATGGCGAGATTACCGAGTAAGCAGTGGAAAGCTGAGAGAAAAAAACTGAGATAAACCATATAGAGAGAAAGAGAACAATACGAGGAGTGTGGACTATAAAGACTAAAATTGCTATGCAGTCATGGTCTATCATGGTACTACCTGATGCTCAGACACTGTAAAATGAAGTAATTTCAGTTTCATTATAAGGTCACATGAAATTGTTAGAGGAAGGACTTGCTTTGATTACCAAAGAAACTTAGAAAAAACTGGATTATTCCACCTCAAACTACATACTAATTAAACTTCGTTGGAAGCAGTTTAAGGATTCATTAATGGCAAATGGAAACTTACATAAGCCCTAAAAATAATTTTATCTTTATCAGTAGCAAACAGGAACTTTACCATACTTAACAGAGCAACATCTGAGTTACACTATGAATAATTCCATCATGATAATAAAGATAGAGACACAATGTCTAATTGTTGGACTTCCATTTCTCATGGAGTCACTCTCACTCACTCTGTGTCCCAAGGTCAGTTAGCCTCCAGCCACTGCATTGTAATGTTGTTCTGCAGATCGAGTTCAATTTGAAATTTCCTGCAGGACATCCCCTCAGGAATAAAGGCCACCTTGACCTGCTTGACTCCACTTTCGCTATTTATACATGAATTCAGACTGTTTAGTAGCTGGATCAGAATAAGGAACAGTGAGTTCTCCATGGGCCCTCTTGACTGAATGCTTGAGCTCACAGTCGCCAGTAGGCCAACACATCCTCCAGTGTCTAAAATAGCAAGTGTCTAACTTGAGCAATGAAGGGTCATTCTCAATATGGCTTTTTAGATGCAAGCAGGAAGAGGAGAATAATTTTATTCTTTATTGTTCAGTGTAACAGTTGAGCAGACTAAATGTGTGTGGCAAATCACTAAGGGATCACTAATCACTAAGAGACTAATCTCACATTTCTTGCTCTAGCAGCAGGGCTGTGCCTTTGATAATATTTAGAAAAATAGGGTGTTAGGGCTTCCTTCTCTTGTGTTATTGCTTTTTTGGGGATTTGTGTTCAAAATCCCTTAAGTAATTTATACATATGAAAAAAGATTTAAGCTTAGGGTAGGTTCTACTGTTTTTATACTGTCACATGCTGTAGATGCACCATGGCAGCAGTTAAGCATTACAGACCGTCTCCACCTAATTCCCATGGCTATCTCTGCTCTTACTTCCTAGAAAATAAAGGCTTTTCCCCATCAGATTTGTTCATTCAGGAGCTCAGGAGATCACCACAATCCTCTGCCAATGTTTAGAACTTTATTGATTGTTTGGCTAGCATTACACTTTTTTAGGGAATCTTTTGATGTTAACTGCTCTATTGATCTTTGTATCCACCAATTTTCTTTATACAATACTAAAGGCTCATCGAGGATAGTTCTTATAGTCATGCTGTGGTGATTGAGTAGACAGGGATTGGTTTAATATTGCGCCTTAATTAAACCCTACCACTCAGCACTGAGATATTTTTATAAGGCCTCATCTTTCAGCATGGGATAGGTAAATGGTAAATGATTTTGATATTTAGGGACAAGGTAATTTGCATATTTTTTGTAGAAGTTTAAAACACTCAGAACTCGTATATAAAGAAAGAAAGTAAAATGTAGTTCTTCTATCTTTTTTCTCTCTCTTTTTTTTTTTTTTTACCTCTGCCAGACCAGCTATTCCTAGTGTCCCTGATATTGGTATGGGCTCACCAATGTGATTAGAGGCAGCCAAAGTAAAATGGCTCCTGAAAAAAAGTATTACTCTATTTCATCCTTCCTTCGCCTCTTGGAAGAAATTGAGTCAGCGTGAAAGCATGGTTTATGATGATAATTGCATCAGCATTGTATTGGTTTAGAAAAAGTGGTGCATCGTCAGGCGACCAGAGGGATGGTGAGGGAGAGACAGACAGCAGTGAGAGGTGGTTGGTACTGTTGCTGCTGCTGAGGCTGCTGCTGCTGCTGCAGTCGTTTGTGGGCCTCTCTGGGATTTCAGGGGATATGAAAGGGGAGGCAGAAGGAGTTTTGAGATAAAGCAGAAAGCTTTTAGATTTCCCTGGCAGACGGTGGAGAAAACACTCTTGATGCCATGATTCCTTTGTGTGATCTTGGCCACTGAGAAATAACAGGCGTGCATGTTTTCCTTGACGACATTTTTCACATGGATGTATGCTGTGTTCTGCCTTGGCTACCATGGTCGTTATCTTGGTGTTTTTTGAGCACAATTTCAATCAGATTGTCCAAATAGATACCCAATTTGACATGTTAATTTGTGAAATTATGGTTTCTGCTTACACATCTGCTTGGTGTGACAGTTCCAAGTATTGTTGCCATGGTACACATTCATTTTGGTCAACACATGGATGACCCCTTTAGAACTGGGCTTGTTTTTTTTCTCTGTTTCTAATTTTTCTGTGTGTGAAATTGTCATGTTAAATGAGACAGAAAGATCTGGAAAGAGCTCTGTATTTGTCTCAATTAAGCATGGCTTCTGTTGCATAGGAAATGAATCAGTGTAGCAGAGCAACATTTAGAGGTAGACAGTCTTCCATATTCCTCTTATCATTCACCAACCTCATTATCCTACATATCATTACTTACATTACTTTCTCCCACCGAGCTAGCTGATATTACCTGCTTTGAAAAAAAAGTGTCAGTGTATTAACATAAAGGCTATTGTACTGTATACCAACCACTGGCAAGCCAGTGATTACATAGTGGTAAATTAGGAGGCCTAACTTTGACAACTGTGCTTTGCCCAGTGGGGAGCCCATTTCTGATGTGATTTCAGCAGGTTGTAACAGCCTCTCAGCTACATTGTCGTTGATAGACCTTCTCTCCTTTGTATGCACTGCACGTATTGTGTGTGTGTGCGTGTATGTATATTTATTAAGTAGGTATGTATATATTAATTATCTATGCATTTTTATTTGTAAATCTATTTTTATTATAATTACAGACATTAGTAGATTAAAAACCTCATCAGACAAACATAGCGTGATTCCATAAACTCACCTCCATCATATGCAGAGGACAGGAGGACAGGAGGATGAAATGAATGAGAAGAGAAACGATCTTTGATTCGGCACCACAGGTTTTGTTTGCTAATTTATGCAGTCGTGGCTGTTCCCAAATCTGCTGATATTATTCAACCGGCTATAATCGCTGAATTTTAAGTAGTTTATCCACGTTTAAAATGCAATGAATTGCATAATTAAAATAGCTAGGAATGTAAATCAATGGGCTGGAAAGCCAGTGGGTAATTAAACAGATAGTTTTCCTTGTGGAATAAAGTCCAATTGTCTGAGAAAAGTAGGAAAATGCTGGTACACAGCACAAAACAAGACTCCAGGAGTAGGGCATATGTGGCTGTTCAAAAGCAAAGGGAAAGTCACATTCACAATATAGTAGCCTGGCAATAACTATTTTGTCACATTTCACAACTTCTCTCCATCCATTCTCATCTGCAGTCCCCACAGGTATGGAACAGTGGATGTTGGAAAACATATCTGCATGTGTGACTGAACTTGTAGAGTCTGAACGAGAAGAAAAAATCCATAGTTCTCGCAGGTATTGTATTTGTAAACCTAATTATTCACAAGGCACATCCATACAGTGACATTGCCCTAGTAGTTTGGAGTAGTACTTTCATTCTCACTCGCCTTGTTGCAGCACCTGATCAAACGCCCTGACACACTTCACACCGCATCATAATTTACAATCAATTTTCAGCCCTGTAATTGTTTCTTTCTGGCTGCAGACAGGTTATGGAGTGTGTGAGTTTGATTTAGTGAACCCCCACCTCCCGTCTTCCATCCTCCCTCCTTCTCACCCCCCCCCCCCCCCCCCCACACACACACACACATGGGCCACTTTGGTGTCTAGAGTCGCAATTTAGATTTAGCAGATGGAGGCCCAGCAATCAGAGAGTGGCAGTAATCAATTTCTGCTGGTGTCTGAAGCTTGGACTGCAGCCATGGAGAATGGGGCTGGGCAGAGTAGACCAGCCCTTGCCCAGAATGTAATAACAGCGGGC
This sequence comes from Limnothrissa miodon, assembly GCA_017657215.1. Lineage (NCBI taxonomy): Eukaryota > Metazoa > Chordata > Actinopteri > Clupeiformes > Clupeidae > Limnothrissa > Limnothrissa miodon. Next base: position 36,284 of record JAGFZM010000053.1, on the reverse strand, counting down.
GCCTCCCCACAGTGCCATCCTATAGTTGTGGCATAGCCTACTTTCACCATGACACATTCTACCTCAGCTTTCATGTGTGCATGGTTTTTTTTGGTTTGGTTGTGTGTGTGTGTGTGTGTGTGTGTGTGTGTGTGTGTGTGTGAGTTCTGATGTTTGTTCTGCATCTTCAAATTCCCTTATTTTCTTTCCAGGTCAGTCTCCATCTTTGATCCTAGCTTTGATTAAAGCGAGGTGAAATAAGATGTAAGGAGTTTTGCCCCGACTGTTCTTGGTTATGGGTTTATTGATGCATATTTGCTGCGTTCTTCGCCTAGCGGTCTGTTTTGATTTGTGTTATAGCCTCTGCATTTCAAGAAGCTAGACAACTGTGCAAATAGACCTCAACATTTCCTTCTCTCTGTTAGAAACACACTGTCTCAAACCAACTGATTCGGATAAATTAGCGAAGGGAAAATGGAATCATTGGTTCTATTTGTTTGTTTGTTGTTTTTTTTCCTCTACATGGCTCCCACTTTTTTCGGAAGTTCAGATGAGAGAAAGGGGAAACGGGGGCGTGGGGGAAGATGAATGTTCGGACGGCCAGGAGTTGGTTTTCACCTTGAACATCCCATCACTCTTCCTGACTAATCCCCCACACTGCCGAGCCTGGGTGCCAGCCATCCCTTAGTCAATGACACACGCAGACACAGGGCTGCGTCTGGAGTAGACCACACACATACATCACCACCACCACTATACCACCATCACCAGCACTGGCGGGCTCCTGAGAGTGCTTAACAAGGCTTAGCTCCCTCTTAAGCCCCTAAAATCCACACGCGCACACACACACACACACACACACACACACGCACGCACCTTCCCAAACAAGCTCGGTGAGCTCACAATATCTCCCCGCCATCTCTCTTTGTTTCCTTTCTTCTTTTCCTCTCCAAACACACCTCATCTCACCAGAAATAACACACATGCCTGTGTGTGTGTGTGAGTCTCTGCGTGTTTGTGTTACTGTAATTTCACACGGTATGATTGCACAGGTGGCAAAGTTTGGTCCTTGATTCTTCTCTGAGTTCACTAAACTCTTGGATGAATACATGGCTGGAGTCTAACAAAGAATCAACACTTAAAACAAGTTCAGGAAGAACACCTTTGTTTTGTCAACCTCAATAATTACAGTGTGAATAGAAAAGAAAGTAAACAGTCCTGTAATGCAGCAAAGAGGTTGGGCGGGCACACACACACACACGCGTACACACCCACATGCACACACACACTCACACACACACACAAACAAATAAACACATACACACGCTGTATGACACACATACCAGGGGAAAAAACAGAAGGACAGGCTTCATCATGGCAATCAGAGTGCCTATGTTGTTGCCAGGGTTGCGACCATTGTAAGTGCTTTGCAGAAGCTGAGTAAATAGGAATATGTTTGAGTGTGTGTGTGCGCGTGGTTGCTTGTTTGACTCATCTCCTAACTGTTAACCTGGAGTACAACCACTAAATGCCACTTGAGAAACACTCGAGAAAAGGACAGAAGTGCAGGGCTAGAGGGTAGTTGGGGTAAACACAGGCAGGTGAAAGCTGGTCCATCTCAAAGCACAGACATTGGTCTGGTTCATATATTTGGTTCATCCATATAAATATGCAGTGTATATAATACATAAGATACAGTACATCAGATTAAATACAAAAGACAAATGAAAGTCACTCTGTCTCTCTCTCTCTCTCCCTCTCTCAGGGGTGATTTGAACATGTAATTCCATGCTGTGATGCCAGAACTAAAATGGGGACCTATTCTCTTGTCTCATTACGGCTGATGGACTCTTTGGCAGGGCACCTTGGACATAAGTGACGAGAATGTGATAATGACGGAGTGGAGTTTGGAGACAGCTGGTGATTGCGTCCGAGATTGCGATGAAAAGGGACGGGTGAGCGCCTGTGCTCGAACTGGAGTGGATTCAATTTATTACGCGGCCCTCGACCAAGGGTTTTTACCTCTGTAAGTGAAATAGGTGATAATTCCTTCTTTGCCAATTAATTATGCATGTCCCACTCTTGATGAGAGCTGCCTCGTGGGATGGAGCTCATGTTTAGCATATGTTTCAAAAATCCAGCCACCCGTCAAGGTTGCAGTACGTCGGCTGGCCCATTGAAATTCCCGACATGCCGCCTTTTAGGGCACGCCTCAGCTCAGTCGCCGCTCCTGACACTTTGCTGACTTCATGTCGTCTCGATCTCCTACCCCCTGTCCGTGCTTTTTGTTTTTGAGGCAAAAATGGACTGCACGAAATGTGGCCGGCTCAAGTCTGACTGCAGAACACCTCCAGCCTGGCAGCTTAATAACAGCTGGCTCCCACTGACATGAAAGGTTAGAGCCTATGTGGACAAACACTCTTCCTGTCTTTGAGGTGGGCGAGCGAGTGAGCAAGGCCCTCTGAGGACCCAGACCCTCTGATGGTCATGAGGGGCTCCACACTCTCTCTCTCTCTCTCTCTCTCTCTCTCTCTCTCTCTCTCTCTCACTCACACACACACACACACAGCACTGCTCTGCATCACAGCTTGAAGTCTCAGGTCATCCAGCAAGCAGCCCACTGGCAGCTCACCCCTCCCTTTACTATTGCTCTCCCTCTCTCTTTTTCTCTCTTTTTTCCCCCTCTCTCTTTCTTTTTCTCTCACAAACACACACACACACACATTAAACAAACATTTACACAGACACATACACATAATACAAACACAGAGAAGCAGAGTGACCATGACCGATATAACAAAACACAATTACACACACACACACACACACAAATTATGGCCAATTCAGTGCAACACACACACACACACGCATGCCCACACAACATCCATGACTAACACTGCATATACTCAACCCACATACACACACACATGAAAAGACAGACAAAAATGGGTATGAAAATGAAAGGGTTCTGCCTTTGTTGCCTTTCCGAGCTGCGGTGGCAGAGAGAAGGAGTTCAGGTGCTTATTACTGAGAGGCGGGGAGGGAATGCCACCGGCGTATTTGACAGTGATCATTACCCTAGACTGAAAGCTATCCCAAAGACGAAGGGATATAACGAGATCGTACGCCCCCTCAGTCATGGATTGAGCCCTGGAGAACATTGCTGGCCTGGCCTTGCCTCAGTTGTCTTGTTTATCCAGACTAGAGAACATTAACAATGCCGCCATCAGCTGAACGGACACATTACTACAGTGATCAACTTGACTTTTCCCATTTGATCCGTCTTGTCTTTGTCGCTCCCGCTGTCTTTTTAAGTTTTGCTTTGTCTTCCACCAGAGTGTGAAATACACGACTGTGTGAACACACAGCTGCCACTAAGGAACAGAATCTAAATTTGCTTCAGTCTCAAGTCACAGAACAGCACAATTGATGACATTTTTGTGGAGGATTTTACTTTAAAATGACACCACCTATTTAGGTCTTTCCTTTTGTACAAAAGCATACTGTAAATGGTTGATGTTCGAATCTCTATAACCTCTCACTTCTCTTTCTCTCTCACTATAATCTCTCTCTCTATCCCTCTCTTTCACTCTCCATCTCTTGCTATCAGTCTTTTCCTTCTTTTCCTTCCATTCTCTTCAGATCAGGTCCTCATACTTGCCTGTTATCAATGGCGAAGAATGCCCTTGCATTTGTCTCTATCAGTCACTGGCTGCAGTCTCCCATCGAGGAGCGATGGCGCTTGCTGTTGCCAGGCAGCCGTTGTCAGGAGTGAGGGAGAGAGCGGTGATGTGATGACGGAATGACAGCAGTGGGGGCCCTCAGCCTGTTGCCTCCGGCCACCGTTGTTGGCTTCTGGCCCTCTGAGAGGGAGGTGAGGAGGGGTTGGTGAGGAATAGGGGTTGGTTTGGATTGGGAGTGTGTGTGTGTTTGGGGGGGTTTGTGGCATGTGGCAGGGCGGCAGGTTATGAGCGGCCAGCTCAGAGAGGGAGGCGAGAGCCCCTGAAGCCACTCGCTGGGGCTCAGCTTTTGATTAATGGACCTCTCTCGGCTCCTGAGTGAGCAATTATCAGAGGGCCGGCACGCTCGTTCATCACTGTTAGCGAGCTAGCGTGGCCCGGCCACCGAGCCCCAGCCCCCCCGACCCGAGAGCAGCCTCACCTCAGCAACAGGGCCTCCCCGATCTGGAGCGCCACTCCGCACTGCATGGCAGCTGGAAAGGGCCATATGAGCGAGAATTGGAGAGGAGGAGGTTAATTTGGTGGAGTGGAAAGCACGGCGGTAGATAAGATTTCCCTGGAGCCAGGAGTTCAGCTGGTCATTGGCTTGGCCCTGTCTTTCTCTCTTTCTCTCTCTTTCTCTCTTTCTGTTTGTCCCCAAACAGTTCTGTCAGGTACCAAGGCTTTGATTGAGCCTAGCCCAGGACCTCATCATCTGGTCTATCTCCTAATGCTTTTTTGTGATGCATTCAAAATATTTGTCCCATGAGCAGCCTTCCACTGCTCTATGCCAATACAGCTGGCAGTACATCAAAGACTTTTAAAATAAGCATAAATCTCAATGCCTAGAACTATCTTTTCCTTGTGAAGACACCTTGTGTCTTCCTCAAACTGCCTCAAAAACAGTTTGCTTTCATTTAACTGTGCTGGTTATTTTCTGTGTGACTCTTATTGGCTTATTGTTATAGGTAAGTAAGTGGAAGATATTGATTGAATCCTCCAGGAACTGCCCATCTTATAGATCTGCCGATAGCGAGAGAAATGTTATTACTTTTATCTTCAAATCTGCCGTGAACATCTGGCAGGTGCCACATGTGGCGTGAATGAAGCGTGAACCACATTGACGTAAAAGGCTTTATTAAAGTACGAGCAGGCCATCAAAATCCCAGCGACATATGATCAATATGTAATTTGTGGGGAGTATTATTTTGCTTGCCTGCGTAACACATCACTGTTAAATTTAGTTTGAATAAGCTGTTGCCTGTACAATAATTCACTTTGCCAAGTGCATCATTTAGTTATAAAGCGCCTGACCTGTCGACCGTAGTGCGGATAGAGAGGGATCATGGGAGATGTGAGGAGAGGAAAAGTGCAAACAGGTTTTTCCTCTGTGACCTGATTAGTGTGCTACATACTTGTCCTACATGTCTAATGCATAAAAGGAATGCCTTTGGTCAAACATGCTCCCTTGCGGCAGACTTTGTTTAAAGAACTTTTTTGAGAGGGTTTATGTTTAGGATTTTTCCCACGTTTGGATCATAATCATTTTTTTTCTTTTGTGAGGAAATTACCATTTTTTCCAATGAATCATGCTTAACAAGCCTCACAGCTAATGGTGAGGGTGATTTATATGAGGCGAATGAAAATGAATTGTTGTAGCACGGAAGGATGGCAAAGTGTGTCGCTGCTGGTTTCACAAGTTGTGAAGTAGCTCATGTTTTTTCCTGTGGACCTACATGTATTCCTGTCTGCCATTGCTCAATAAATATCCAATAAAAGTAATAATTGCAAATACAAGAACCCAACAATTTGCCTGTTATTTATCCTGGACCTATTAGTCAATTAAAACTGAACTCAAGTTTGTGAGGAGGCACACATCTGACTGCTATGTGACTTTAATGGGCTGTCCAGCAAGCCATTATTGATTCCCTGCATTGCACCCAAACTGCATTGCCCAGCTATTAGAGTCTTTTTCCATTACATTGATTTCTCCCTTTATGTATACCTAATGATCTCCCTGCCCACAGATTATGTGTGTATGTGTGTGTCAGAGGGAGAGAGCAAGAAAGAAAACGGTAGAATGAATGAATCTTTGTTCCACTACTCCTTCCGCACACCTCTCCTCACAGTGTCCTTGGGTTCATGGACGTCATCATCCTCAGACTGTCATGAGGCCTGTATGTTGAGTTGTAAGGCCTTCATTGCTGAAAAGGCCTCATGTTCACATGTAGAGTCTCTAGAGTGGCCTCCAGGACCTCTGTGTAAGAGAGACAGGAGGGATGTTTGTGTGCGTGTGAGTCTTTTTCCATTACATTGATTTCTCCCTTTATGTATACCTAATGATCTCCCTGCCCACAGATTATGTGTACTGCAGTGAAATCTCTTAAACTTCTACAGCCTGCCGAAAAAAGCCCTCTTCTTAGTATGCAGTCATTTCACTTGATTCAGAAGTATTGATTAGAGATGAGTCATTTTCCTGCTCTTTTTGTTTTCTTTTTGTTGTGGCTGCAGTGATGACATGCCACTGCCTGATAGTATAATGGCAGATAATGAAGTCTAAAAGTGTATCTATTCTGCAATAAACGTGTTTGCTGTGAACCAGTACATTTACAGGGCCCTTTTTTTCAAACTCAAAGTGTTGCTGACTAGCTGTATCCACCAGTCATCTCTGTCGGATTTTCCCCACAATATACACTCGTAAATATACTCTCTCCCTTCACTCTTTTTGCCTTACTCTTTCTAGCCCTCCTCAGCTCATGTCAATGTTTTTTTTTCTCTCTCCATCTCAACCATTCATCTCTGATGTAAGGTGTGTGTGTTTTTAAATCTATTGCATAAGATATACTATGTCCATCCTCTTTCTCCCTCCCCGCTTTTCTATATTTCCGCTTCTTCCTTATCTCTCGGCTGTGTCTTGCTCCCTCTTTCTCTCTCTCTCTCTCTCTCTCTCTCTCTCTCTCTCTCTCTCTCTCT
>JAGFZM010000053.1:5556-29603 GCA_017657215.1 Limnothrissa miodon | reverse complement strand
TCTCTCTCTCTCTCTCTCTCTCTCTCTCTCTCTCTCTCTCTCTCTCTCTCTCTCTCCCGCAGCTCTTGCCACTCTCCCAATCCATTCCTCTCACCCTGTCCCTCCCATCTCTCACTCACATCTTCATTTCATTCCATTTTCCGAGGAGTGAGATGGAAATTGAGTGGGAGGGTAGAGTGAGCCTGGATAAGATGGAAGTGTCTGAAAAAGAGGACAAAAATAAAACCCAATTTCAGTGGTACCCCCGGACCCACCTCTCCCCAGCACCTCTCCGCGCACCATCCACACCAGCTTCCTGGGCTTCTTGCTACACCCGCAGAATCTCAAGCACTGACAGCCAAGTGGGGTACGATACGCTGCACGACAGGACAGGACTCTCATTCTCCCTCCTCCTCTCCTCTCCTCGCGCTCTGCCCCCTAACTAGGGCACCAAATATCTCCCTCCAGGCGCATTTGTTGAACAGTGTTGTAGTAAATTGACTCTAGGAGGAAAGCCAGAGTTTTTTTAAGAGAGTTTTTTTTTTTTGGGGGGGGGGGGGGGTGGTTAATGGAGTGCTGGACATACCTTTAAGGAGGACAGAGAGTGAGAAAGAGAATGACAGAGAGATGAGGCAGACAGAGCAACAAAGAAACAGAATAAGAGAGAAAGAAGAGAGAGGTAGCGCAGTGCAAAATAATAGGAAGGGTTAAACAAAAAAACACGGTCAGAATGAGACTGTGTATGTGCGTGAGGGAGAGAAAGAGAGGGTGGTAGAGAAGAAGGTAGGTAGAATGTGGCTTGTGCCTCTGACTTTGTGGAGACTCCATTTTGATGTGAGTCTGTGGGCCAGATTAAGTGTAAGCCCCTCATCTGGAGAATTATCAGCCTCCAGAATCAGCCCTCTCAGGCACTCTTTGGAGCAGGGGCTCAATATGACAGCAAATGACTGTGACAAAGTGGAGAGAGCTGGCTGGGCATCTGTCAGGGAAAAGAAAAGCTTTCACCTGATGGAAATACCCGTCTATTGCTTCCCCCATCTTGCTGACCTGGTCAGAACTAGACAGAAGGTTCTGGAAGCAGACTGACAAGCTGCACCAAAAAAAAAAAGGATGGATTCACAAGAGAGACAGTATTTCCTCCATGGCATGTGTACCTTAGAGATATTTCCATTGCATACTGAGGGTTCTGTAAACAGCCCAGTCTGCAGGGGATGACAGGTATCAGTCTTGGTAATGGCAGTGGAAAAATACCTTGCTTGAAGCATTTATGGTTTTGATAGCTGATAGGGCAAAGTGCTCATACCGTGCTACTGATGCACAAGCCAGACATATGGGTGGCATTGCTGATGAGCCGATGAGCGATAGGAAATAGAATTTGCATTTGCTGCACCGTTCTTGAGGGAGACTATATCAGACAGCCTGATACACACATCCGCACCAATCACTTTAGTCCACCGTATCAGCTCGCTTGCTAACCATCAACATATCAATAGCACACCGTTATTCTCTCCTCTCTATGTACAGAATTGAAAATTAGACGAGCGCTCGCAATCGATTTTCCTTTCAATGACACTCACACTTGTACTAGTCTCTGCTGTTGCTGTGCGTGGAATGATTCTTCCGCCCAGATGACTGACAGCACTCCAAGACATCCCAGATGGACCGAGCTGAAAATGAATGTCTTTGTGTGTATGTGTGTGTCAGAGGGAGAGAGCAAGAAAGAAAACGGTAGAATGAATGAATCTTTGTTCCACTACTCCTTCCGCAGACCTCTCCTCACAGTGTCCTTGGGTTCATGGACGTCATCATCCTCAGACTGTCATGAGGCCTGTATGTTGAGTTGTAAGGCCTTCATTGCTAAAAAGGCCTCATGTTCACAAGTAGAGGCTTACAAGTAGAGTCTCTAGAGTGGCCTTTTATTGAGGGGCTTGATTTATAACAAACCAATAATCTACCTCATTCCATTTAGTAGGTACATAAGCCTGATAATGAATATAATTATTTTGTAAGAGAGACAGTATTAAAATAATCCACAAATGTATTACCAAATTGAATTGAATTCAATACTCACTTGCAAGACCTAATGCAAATTATTCTCCAAACTCAATAAAGAGCTTTTTTTCACAAGTATGCCTTTATTCCCTGAATACAACCATTATAAGTGCAAAATGATAGAAATCATGAGAGCCATTGAATGACCAAGGTCAACCCTCCTTCCTCAAATACATCCTCTCTCTGCTCGGTTCTCTGTCAAGATGGAAGACAGAGATCACAGATCTCAGTGGGGGACAGAACCAAGAGAGAGAGATCTCTCCAGAGAAGAACTTAAAAGGAGGGGAGAGTGTGAATGCTGACGTGTCATAAATATTTGCTTTTCTCTGAGCACAGCAGGGCTCTGAAAAACACACACCCGATTGGCATTATTACGTTGTTCAGTCACAATATGTTTAGAGAACACACTCACTTCAACTTGGTTGTATTCCAACAGCAAGAACGCTGTTCGTTGTTCGACAGCGTTTTTGCCTACAGGCAAAACCCTGAGGGCTTGAAACATGTAGCAAACAGCAGTAAAATATGATATTATTCATGATTACACAATTGAGGCACACTTGCCTACTTGTCTTCAGAGACCAATTTGTCCTTTATTTTAGATTTGATACATAACTTAGGAATATTGATATATACAAATGACTGACAGATGCATTTATGCACCAACACAAACCCCCCACACACTCTTTTTCTCTCTCTCTCTCTCTCTCTCACACACACACACAGGAATACCTACACACACAGACAATCAGGTACACTGCCTTCCTCATTCTCATTCAATGTGCAATAATCATAACTCCTTCTCTTCCCGTTGTATCATACTTTGATAGAAGTATCAGTAGGGTTAAATTACAAAAATAAAACATTTAAAGGAGCCCAGTTTCTATACAAAATACAGACAAATAGTCCTATGGTGCAATTCCTGTTGAGATTCTTCAGGATGTGATAAGAAGTCTCATCTTAGGTAAGGATCCAGAATTCTAAGGAGAGACAGACACACATTACACTTTAATACACAAGAGATAGTTGACTATCATAGCATGAGACTTAACATAGCATCACAAGGATCCATGTCGGAAGATGAGGCAGCAGTTCTTTTGTCCAATAACTGGGCAAAAGCTCACTAGTCGGTTTTCCATTCAACTTGCTATTGTATAGTTAATTGAAAAAGAAAAACTTGGAATCTCCTGAAGCAAATACAAATTTGATTCACCCAAGGGAAGTGGATTAATGATGATGTGCATAAAGCAGCATGCAATGAAAAAGGACATAAATGGGTTTATTCTATTCTTATTAATCTATTTGCATTTGTCGTGTCTCTGTTCACATGTCTCTGTCTGTCTTGGTCATTTTTTCCCCCTTGTTTAAGCTAATGTCCATTTTCAAATCACAATTCAAATCACACAGTAGCTGGAAATACACGGAGATGCATATGTTCTTTTTTGCCATTGTTTTCACAAATGTACCATTAAACGCAAGTTAGTTGAACAGAAACCCAGCTAATGATAATTCAATTGCCAAGTTTACTCCTTTGTTTAGTAAGAAGAATTAATGAATCCTCTGTGCATCCCCTGCCTATTTCTCTATGTGTACATCACTGGAAAAATAAAGCCTTTTCTATGAATGACCACAATAAAGCCTATCAGGGACCACAGCCCTGACTCCAAAAACTATATCTGTAAGACAGTTCCCACTGAGGATACACATAAATCAAATTATTTCATTTAATTTTTTAAGACATTAAGCCTTGTATGATTTATGTTTGCACTATTTAGTGTGTTAGGGTCAAATTGAGCCAGTTAATTGTTTTGTCATGTAAAACCAAATGTTAAAATTTAGATAAACTTATATTGTCCTTAGTCAAATTCAGAATCACATCTTTAGTGTTAAAATTATCACTATCACTAAAAATATCACTCTAACAAGGTCTTTGATGGCCAAGATTTTGGAAAATGAAAAAAAAAAATCCATTGAAAATTCAAATGATAGCTCTACTTTGGAACAGGACAAATAAACATGGAGGTCCTACAGTGTTAGCATGAGCTCCTATAGATCATTGTGGAGCTCCTAAACCAACCTGTTGTGTGCTTGATCTAATGTATTACTGTCTACAGTACCTTCTTGTAAGGGGGATGCATATGATGTTCCTCCTTGCTTTCTATATGGTCCTACTGTCTTGCTATGGGGTTCTTTCAGCTTTCTGTGATATTTTCTGGATAGTTCCATGTTTCAATGTCTATTTTTCCTGAAAGACGTAAATGTCTAGGGATATGATGCAATGTACTCTAAATGATTTCCTCCTTTAACATGTTTTTGTTACCTAAATGAAGCTATGGCCATAAACCAACAGGTCCTAAAAACATTTGTCTTTTCATTTAAAATAGGTGACCGAGGGGTTAAAGCAGAACCAGACATGCCTGTGATTATTTTTACCTTTGCATTTACCTTTCTACATTGTACATTCTCACTTATGCGGATTTGATTACAAGCAAAATAATAGAAAACTGCAATTATCATTTTGGAAAAATTATATAGACTGAAAAGAAAACAGGATTTTGGCGTCAATCAGTTTTGTTTACATCGATCCTCGTTTTCATACTGCAAGACCTTGTGACTGCCCTTAGCAGCACCAGGGTCTGTCGAGAGAGCTTTCATTTAACCATCAAAGTGACAATGAAGCTAGTTAATTAACCTAAAAACAGCATAAAGTGTCATCTGTTATGCCTTTACATCTTTTTCATGGTTACAAAAAGACAACTGGTAGCACCAACAGACAACTGGATCCAACCTTGAATATGCTGCTCCTACATCACTTAATAGTGAACAACCACAACGTGTTCCTTCAAATTTATTAGAACTATTAATTAGCTGATCTAACCAGATTATATTAATTAGTTGATTTAGGAGTTCCACAAAACTAAGACAGGGTACATTCTTGTGTGTGTGTGTGTGTGTGTGTGTGAGTGTGTGTAAGGTGGAAGTGACTGGGTCAAGCCGGGCGTAAGTAACTTTCAACAAAATAAGTTATGTTGAGAATGTATAAATGCTAGTAATAAACTACTTGGCATTAAGTCAGCAAGTGAAATTGGCTGATACTGAAGTAATTATGCAATTAAAGACATGTGAGAAACATTCATTTCTGTAAATAGGTTAAAGTAGTTGTGGCAGGCTGCTAAATGCACAATTATGTGTGTGCTCTCATCTTGAAATGTAAGGTAGCTACTTAACCACCACCCCAACCCCCAGACACGCACACACACACACACACACGAACAGAGACACATTTCTGGCAACCCTTAAAGTAGAATATGTTTTCCTGGAGCACTTTTTACTCTATTCCCTAAAACACATGTAACATTTTCACTTTCCATTGATTTGTGGGAAGTCTGAAGGAAAGGCTAAATGTTAAATTTGTAAATTGTGTATTTTCAAAATGTAGATTCCAGGACTGCCTAACCTAGCTTTGAGTAAGTCTCGAATCATGACACCCTGAATATTGAACCAATAAGATGATGTATGAGCAGTGTGAGCTTACAGACAAACATGCGCAGGCACATGCCACACATGGCGACGACCTGGGCGATACTGAGAGCGCGGCCACATTCCCCGCTCATCAGGCAGCGATGGGTGCTCCGACAGCACTGGATGCAGCAGTTGTCCCCCTCCTTCTTGGACTCTGTGTGGTGCACACTGGACCTTTCAACTGGCTCGGGCTGGCTCATCTTCACCTGCTCTACCCGCTGGGCTTTCACTTCCTCCTGGTAGATGTATGGCGCGTTCTTCATATGCTCAGCATAGACCTCCTTGTTGACGTAGTTGGATTCCATAACTGCGTTACTGTGAGACAGAGAAAGGAGGCAATGCAATGACAGATGACTATACACCCAAGCTTGAAGAAAAAAAAAGTACCATTTCTCCATTCTCTCATAGTACAGTGCAGTTCAACATGTTAGTCAGTTTTCTACCACAGCAGATACATGTACTGTAAGCATGTTGTCCTTTTTGCTGAGGGAAGTCATTAATTTCCAAATATTATCTCTAATGCCTCACGCAAAATTAAAAAAGCACAAGCACCCAGCCACAGTTATCAAAAGTCCGCAATTAACTTTACATTAATGTGGCAACCAGATCACAAAACACTGATACCGCAGGTTACATATGTGATTTAATGGTATTGTATTAGACAGTCATTTGTCATGAAGGTAGAGATTCAGCTGCACTGAACACATCTGAAAGCACTGCTCAACTACACAAGCTCTGGCTTGAAGCACACAAGTTTTTATAAAGTTACAGTAAATAGTAAAATCACTTTTCTCAACAGATAGGAATAGTGATTTAATGGTATTGTAGGCTACAAGGCAGCCATTTGTCATCAAGGTAAAGGATTAGCTATACACATTTAAAAGTACTGTCTAAATACACATACATTGTGAAAGCATGGAAGTTTTTAAAGTTTTTCCTGAAACTTGGGATAGTAAAAGCATTTTTCTCAACAGATAGGATGAAGATACTAGTGAACCACTGTAATGTAGGAAATGATTTTAATCTAGCATTGAGATGGATCCTAAAAGTACTTGGAGACAGACAGATTACACTTAGAGGGATCAGTGCTCAATGAATGCTATCATTACCTTTTCCTTCTTATATCAGTTAAAGTAATTTTTTTCTGTTTCCGTTCAACTTCACACCTGTTCGACCGTCTTCAGCTACCTCGGATGGTCTCTTAATGTATTCCTCTTTTCAGACCCAGATGCAGTTAGCACACAGTGTTTTGGGCAATCTGACTCCTCCTTCAGCTCTGGTATTTCACACACTCAAAAGCCTTACAGTACCTATCCCCTTTTCAATAGGGTGGGGAATCAGGTTTGTCCAGCTTGTCAACCATGAGGAACTTAACACATTTTGTCCTTTCTTTCCAATGAGAGATATTTACATGTACATGTGGGTTTAATGAAATCAATAGTGAATCCCACCATCCCACTTAACTTGGTCATTTTAACATAGCCCTTTAAATATAAATTATGAAGAAAGATTGTTCAAAACATTATTGATTATTTTATTTGGTAGCAATTTTGAAGTCTTTACTCCAGTATTGAGAAGTAACAAAGCATCTGAAACAGCAAGTGTACAGGTCTGAGCAGCAAAGATGTAAAAATCTTCCCATACAGTATGTACCGTTTCATGGTTTTACCTCCATTTTTAACATACTGTATTAAAAGATTTCTTCCTCATCCAACCAGGTGGAAAAGCAATGGAATCTATGTGATAAAAGGTAATCTCTCCACCTTGTCTGAGATGGTTCTCAGTGGCATACTGCCACAACCATACTAATGATGGATGCAGTTCACTCCTCATATCCTTTTTCACACCAAATGAAGAGTAGAGCATGGGCTTATATGTTATCAAGCTCACTACATATCTCCTGTTCTCAGACATAAATTCTTTTACAAAGTTTATTTAAAATATGTCAGAAGATCAGAAAACACTCTTGTGGCAACTAACAGTCACTTTTACAAAATAATCACAAAATAATAATAACAGAATACTCCACAATGCTCCACCCACTCAAAACAAATATGACCTAATAGTGATGCACTGAAGATATTGAGAACATGGTCAAACTGGGGACACTCCTTCTACTGTTTGTGTGAACGAGTTCGATGAAACATCCCCCACTGTCAATCTGGGGACCCGGTTTCGATTCTGAACCCACCAGTGGAAGTCCATGTCACTTTGGGTGAAAGAGTTTCACTCCGCTTTAGTCTTCTGTGTCTTAAGTCTGCTTGTGTGTCCTGCTGAAGGTGCCTTCTAGATGACTCCTGCACTGAGACGTATCTCTATCAACACAGTCATAAAAAACTTGCGTCACAGGGTGAGCAGAGCATTATCTAAGCAATAGAGATACAAGGAGTAGAAGAGAGAAGGACTCTGAGCATTAAAGACAGAAACAGGCCGAACAGGAACCTACGTGACTCAGGCATGGCTTGTGCTGGCTGCAGTTCAGCAGAGCCTTGGTCGTCAGGTTGGGCATACAGAAAGCAGAGAGTGTAGAGACAGTCCCGAGGACACAAGATGCCACAGCAGCCCAAGATGCCTTGGCAGCACACGTCACAGCAGTGGTCCGCACACACTCTCACGCTGGAGGGTGAGCAGCACAGTGGGCCCTCGTGATCAATGGTCTGGGGCCGCGATGTGAAGGCTTTACACCACACTACTCCCATGACTGTACACACACACACACACACACACATTTGTGTAAACTTTATGTGCACACATGCAGTGAACCAATGACTGATTTTTGCACACACACACACTTATTTGTGGCCAAAATTCTGAATAAATGCATTAAGATTCAAATTAAACAGTTGCTAAGGAGTGAATTACTCATATCACTCTGGCATTAGCCAAAGCATTTTCATATATGACAACTCCCAATATGGATGATATTTAAGAGTTTTCGCTAGTCGTTTTGCCCTCTAGTAACCAATATGCGTATGGCCCACTGTGCCATATACGAACACAAGGCACTAACAAATGAAGCCAAGATCATCAATTTGTTACAAAATAGCTTGATATTTTACCAGCTTTCAAAAAAAAAACCTCAGCCTATTTCAAAAATTAAGACATTTCTACTACTCTCTCTCTCTCTCTCTCATACACACACACGCTGATATACTTACTGTCACTGAGGCTCTCATACCCACAGGCTAAACATGATCAGAGCAACAAGCCTCTGGCTTCATTTAAGGAGGCCCTAGGGCAGTCAAAAATTCCATTTGTTCCAGCACAAGCTCTGCCTCTGCTGTTTCCCTGTCTCATGACCAAAAGTCCTGCAGCTGTCTGTGTCTTTATACCAAGGAGAACCCTTGTCCCTCCCCTCCCTTCTCCCTCTGTGGCAAATCAATGATTAGACAGAGCGACCCATGATCACTCTCCTGAACAGGCCACTTGTATACACAGAGCTGTTATGACAAGAGATTGGTGGGCCTTTGATGAAGCTGTCTTGTTTATGGATGACTGTCAATGCAGCTCCGCAGTCGCTTCATGTCCTCACTTCAGTGTTGTGTCAGGACCACTGATCACTCCACTGTTGACTCAGGACAAAGGGAGGCTGGGGTTTGGGGGATGCAAACCATGATAAGATGATCAGATGGATTTAGTTTTTTTTTTAAATGGATTTTTGTTTTTCTCAGGCTGTGTTTTCTGAGAAGAGAAAAGATGGCTACCACATTCTCGTCAGCAAAAATGTAACAATGCCTAACATCATACATAATAGAAAGGGTGTAAACTGAATTATTTGCTCAAAAAGCTGCTTGGTAATATTATAGGTCATGTAATTGAATAGAGATGAATTGTATGTGTTTGCCTGCTTCACTGTAAGCAGTATTTACCCATTGTGTACAATAATGTAACAGCTTGGGGTCATTTGAAAGCTTGTACGAAAGACGTGCACCAATATCCCAGCTTAATGTGGAGAAATAAGCCATACAACTTCACTCACAGTATCCTACTGACACCAAAACAGAAACCAGGAACCTTTTGTGTAAATCAAATTTACAACCCTGTCAGTCAACAACAGTCAAGCTCTTTGAAAAAATATCATAGCTGGTTTTCCTATTCTTTGGCATGTAAACAAATCAGCTTGTACTGTTGTCAACTACAAACTGCACAAGGAGGGATTTTGTAGTACCGTATTGGCCCGAATATAAGATGAGATTTTCGTTCTAAAAACAGCGCTTAAAATAGCATGGTCGTCTTATATTTGGGGACTAGATAAAATAGTGGAATTTTGAATTATGTTAGTGAACTCGGGACGAATACTCGAATAGCTCTCACGCAACCAGACAATGTGGGGTCACTGGGTGCAATGTTTGTCGTTAGCGAGCTGAACGGCTTAAAAATGGTAATAGTCAAAGAAAGTTTTGCCGCGTGTGCCGTGAGACTGCGTCAATGCGGCCGCTTCCAAAAAATTGACAGCTGAGTCTGTGAGTATGTCACAATAAAACGTGAAGATGGAATGCCCACAACCAGGGCCATATTACAGCTAAAAGCTTTGGAGATAGCCAAAGAACTGAATGTGGCCTACCCACAAATGGATTCTCCGGTGGTGTAAAAGAATGATACGACGCAATGGACTCGCTTTGTTGCAGACCAATCATTGCCTGGTCGTTAGAGAGGAAGATGACGTCTGTGAAGAGTAGCCCAGGTTAGGCCTATGCCATGCAGCAGAAGAGCTGAATGTGCATGGCAAGCCGTGTTAACATTTAAAAGCTAAACTGGATATGTATTAGAGATGTCCGCAATTCAGTTCGTCCTAGTCAAAATTAACATTTCAGATATCTGCAACGGTATTCTTCCTATCCACACGTGTAATTTCAGATATCCACAACGTCATTCTTCCTAGGACAAATGACGTCACTTTTCCCATTCATTTCTATGGGGTTCGTTATTATAGATATCTACAATTCAATTTCAGATATCCACAATGTGAATTACGGATATCTTCAACTAAATTATGACCATATGATCCATAATTGCAGTTTGAGATATCTACAATTCAGTTCCGCCTAGTCAAAATTCCAGTTCAAGATATCTTCAATTCCTCTCAGTTAAAGACATCTATATTGTCCCTTTTAGATATCTTAAATTAAGTTTTTACTAGTCAAAATGACATTATAGATATCTTGAACTGGAATTTTGTCTAGTCAAAATTATGTTGTAGATATCTCAAACTGGAATTATGGGTAGTCGTAATTTAATTGTAGATATCTATTAGCAAGATATAGATATCTTCAAATTCATTTTGATTAGAGATATCTCAATTGGAGATATCTTTAACTTTCATTTTGCCTAGTCAAAGTGTAATTACAGATATCTGAAATGAAGTTTTGACTAGGGAAAATGATGTTTCAGATATCTGCAGCAATGATGTCAGAAGAAGTCAAAGGAGGAGCTTGCAATTGGCGGGATGCTTGTATGAATGTTTGATACGGTGTATATTTCTTGTACAACTCTCAAGTGAAGGAAGCTCTTGTTCGCCACACAATCCTTGATAATATGCTTTTTCTATTCCATGGCATTTTCTTAAGATTTTGTTCACAACTGCAACCACCATTTCTTCTGCATTAAACTTTTGAAATAGGCTACTTTGTTTGCGGGGCGAATGGAAACAACTACTTTCTCTTCCTCCAGTTGATTTGGGTTTGTCCAATAGGAAGCCTAGCATGAGCAACATCATGCATGACAATTCTGGAGAGTCAAAATGACATTTGTGATATCTTGAACTGATATTCTGCCTAGTTAAAACTGGATTACAGATATCTTCACTCGTCATTTAGGATGTGTGACGAGGTGAATATCGTTTTCAGTGATGTCTTTGTAGATATCTACAAATCAGTTTTGAGCGGGGGGCTCTTGAGGCTTGGTTGTAGTGATCCACTCGTACGTTTCGGCTTCAAAACGAAAGAGAACGTTACGGATACTAACGTATCCTCGGTCTAAGTATTTGCCTGCGCGCGTCAGTGCGCTTACTTCCCTTTTTTCAAAGGGTTGGTTAAAGTTGACTTCAGTAAAAGTAGGAGATGATAGGCATCATCCACTCGTACGTTTCTCACTTCTCGTACGTTTCTCACTCAGAGAACCGAGGATACGTTAGTATCCGTATCGTTATAGATACACAGATTGAGCAATCATGAACATACAGTAATTACCTTTCGGAATAACAACTAGAAAAATACTAGAGACATTAAAAGTGTCATACACATTCATTTTAGATTTGTATATTTTTCATTTGTTTCATTTTATTTTCAGCCTGAGCTGGTTCCATTATTTACTGTAGACGAACATAAATGTGCAAGGTTTATGAAAGTATAATGAAAGACCATTACACAAACGCACAAAGACACACACACACACACAAACAAACACACTGAGGCCTGCTGACCTGACACTTGAGCACACGTGGAACTGACAGGTGAACGACTGTGAGGCAGATCTGACCTTGACTGTTCCAATCAGCAAGTGGCAGTAATAAAAGGCTGGAGTGTGCTATTGTTGGCCCTAGGGCAGCTCAGTAATGAATGACATGACATGGCGGTGAGATATGGAGACAGGCAGCGGATGATGGAGGGCAGGCGACAGGCCCTGGCCAGCCTCCTCATCCTGCCCGCCCGCCCGACTGGCCCTCACCTGTGACAGGTTCGGTGAGCAGGTCGGTCGCAGGCCCCCCCCCCCCTTCTCCGATGCGTCCCGGCACTATTTGCTTGGCTCTGCTCTGCCCACTTCTTCCACAGAGAGAGGCGCATTTACAGTGGAATAAATCAGGAGCTGCTGCTCGTCGCATTATTCATGCGCTAAGTAGGCAGCGCTACGCCCAAGGGCAACTTTCATTTCTCAGCGCCACAGTCATACAACCGCATTCACACACATACACACAGACATGATACTGTACAGTAGCTTTCCTCCAGTACATTCAAGCGGATGCAGAGGAAACTTGGGAGGTGTTTGTTGTGTGTGTGTGTTTGTGCGTTCATGTGTATATGAAAGGGTTCGGATGTACAGTGCCCTAGTGACCACTCAGTTCATCCGAGTGCTCTTCAACCTCAGAGGGAAGGGGGGGGGGGGGGACTATCTTGGGATTTTCAGACTTGTTCCAGCATGATTAATTCCAAATGCTTAACTTTGTGGATGTCCTCATTTCATGCAGTAGTTGAAGTTGCTGAGACTGTGGGTAGAGTCCCTGACAGTAATTTATTGTGGGCGATAAGCGTTACTGAGCTAATAAAATGCTTGACTCTCTCCTGGAATGCAGAGGCCTTAATGCTGAGGCAATAGGTTTATGAGGTGATAATTACTTTATCACCTCTTTGCACTCTCTCTGTCTACCTCTCTTTCTCTATCTCTCTCTCTTTCTCTGTCTTCACTTGAAAACGTTCAGTGAGTGTGTGTGAGTGCACTCCCAAAGAGAAAGGTGCACAAGAGCAAACAAATCGAAACACATACAACACACAAAGTCATTGTGGCATGACAACATAATGTGCGTCTTTTAACAAAAAAAAGGAGAAGGCAGCAGAACAGTTGGAATAGTTGAAGTACAGCCATTCTGGCCTCAGCTTTTAATAAGTAGAAAGAAAGAAACTGAAAGATTGACAGATCATACGAGGAGATTCACTGAGAGGAGAGAAGAGTCACCTTAAAGATTTATGACTTCTATAGTTCTGACACAGTATGAAGTCTTATTTGAACTTGCTCAATATTCACAAACAAACTTAAGAACTCTAAGCCTATATAATATTGTTCATGATAAATCTGTAGGCCTACTGTTAAAATAATATGAAAATAATAGTCTGGCTATCCTGACTGTGAATTTGTTATTGTTAAAGCGGCACCAAAGACTTTTTAAACCCTTCAAAAACCCTACAATTGACTTGCCTTATGGCAAGCTTCCATACCATTCTGTGGAGGGTGCGATTTTCAAAACTCCTTGGTGCTGCCATATGTGGCCGTGTTTAATGTGATGGTACTTGCATGTGCCTGACATCAGCATTAGTATCAAGAGAGAATATTATCTTTAATTTTCTACATTTTTGCTGATATCTTACCATCAATATTTACACTTATGCATTTGCCAACTATCAATTCATTTAACAGCACCCAGGACCTGGCAACATAAGTTTGGCTATGCCATTAACAAGAATAATATGTAATGACAAAATTTTTATTTATTTTCATATTTTATTCATATTTCATTGCACAGAAAAGAATGGGGGCGGAATAGGCTGGATCATAATCATCTAAATTACTGGCCAGGGTACTGCTTTGGCTTTATGAGGAAACATATTCTAAAAACAGATAATGATGAAAACGTTTGATATGAGAATAAATTATTTTGTGACAGGGGTTGAAGTCATGCAGAATTTCTATGTGATTTCAAGATCAGACATTGTTAATCCAAGAGCATATAATTCAGTTGGCTGATATGCAATGGCATGTTTGAGTTAAAGGAACACGCCACGCCATGTTTTTAACTCTTGAAGTTTGAGATCCTCATTACCTGTTGAGAAGGATATTTTTGGCTAACCTTGCACATAACAAGCTAAAATATGCTGAACCTGAATGATGGTCAAAACGTCCTTCTCATTGCCTGTTGAGATAGATGTTTTTTTTGCTAACCTTGAATTAGCCTTGAACATATGTTACTAGTGTCTGTGCTGGCTTTGTCATCATCTGTCTGTTCCAATATTAATATTTCCAAGTGGTGCTACCACACATCCATTTTTTTTAAAAATGGGATTGTTCTCTTTTTTATATCTGTTAATACATTTGAAAACAATTTAGAGGAGATTATTGAGTCCGCCTTATAGATAAAATGGTGTCCGATGAATGTAGAAAGCGTATGTTGTTCCACATTCTGCATTTTAACCATTAAGTCCTTTTTTTCTGCAATCACAGTCAGAACACGTCACTGGTCTGTTAAGATGCCTGTGCAACACATTAAACCACCAAACATTCACAGATGTAACATACAACAAATGACTTTGCAACTTGTATGTGCAAAGGACAATTTATACTAATCCAACTCCAATACTATGCTGACACGTTATCCCCTGTCAAGAATCACACACCCTCTATTAGATACATCCACGATTTTCTATCTTTTGAAATGACCACATGACTCAATGCGATGCTAGTGGTCATGTGATTGGTTGGCTCACTTTGTTATGGCTTCTTGCTACCAGTAAAGACAGTAACATACTAGTTCACAGAGCAAGCTTCAAACGTCATTTTGAATATAGTTTCCAGTTTTGAAATCAATGACAACAATAATTTGGCTATTGAAAAGTGCAAAACGTGAGAAGAGGGAACATTAACAAAATGATAGAAATGATTTTTCAACCACATCAGTGTACCGTACAGGTAGACTAGTGCACAGTACACATAACTGTGAAAGGTAACCTCTCCATATTGGTAATACTCTGTGCGTACTGTATTAATGATGCATGACCATAAATTAGCCCTAAGCTAAGCTTGAATGCAGTGGGATCTTAGAACCCTCTTTTTAGGAGTCCCTGCCCCAACCACTGAATTACTCGTATAAAACATGGGCAGAAACAAACAATGTCCGCCACAGCAGAAAGTTTCTGGTCTTGAAGAGAGTTCAATCATAACTCTTTGTCTTGTTCCAGTTTTTTGAAGCTCTGGTTGGTGCCCCAGTGCCAAGGCCTCCTCAGTAAGGCAAATGACTGACTCAAAGCCCAAAACTCTTGGAGGTTAGCGTCCTGGCTCCTTTATGGAGCCTCCTGGCACTGTTTGGCCCGGTGTGTCACCTTGGGTCCAGTCCCTGGCTTGGATGTTCATGAGGGGGCACTAGGTGCCTGTGTCTTACTGTGTTGATTACCCATTGGGGTGTCATGCATTTTTTAAAAAAGGGGCCTGCTTAGATGCACCTCGTTGAGCTCCTGGAATCCATGAGCATCAAACTCCATTATGACTGCTCTTCTGGTGGCTCTGTGCTCGTGTGGTTGGCATTATAGCTGCTGTCAGTCAGCCTTTGTGCAGTTTATAGTCTGTCACTCCAAGGTAGTCCTATGCCCAAATCTTTTTTTATTAGCCCAAGGTCTCTTTACTTCAGATTAGAGATCCAGAGACGTAGATTTTCCAGGCCTGACCCAAGTTGTGTCTGCTGAACCCTGGCTGCATACAGCAGCCTATGCCCTGTGAGGGTTTTGCGTGCTTATGTGCCCGCCCACGAGTGACATCAGACACACGCTTGCTTTTTGTTGCTTTTTTGCGTCTTGATCCAATTCGACAAACTTGGGCAATCCAGCACAATAATTCTGAGAGTTGTTATACGTTATACTTCTTGTCACTGTGAACATGCTGTCTATACCTTAAAGTGTGATATGAAATGGGTTTGTGTCTAGGGCTGACTGGGATTGAGTGCAGGACTGCTGATGGGAGGGCCGACTCGAGCCACTGCTGCTGCTACTGCTGCTGGTCAGCTCTGCTGAGCATGTCTCTGCCCCCTGCACTCCATCCAGTTGCTGCTCAGCACTGCCGGTGGACATGAATAACAGTTTATACTGTAAAACAGCGTGAGATTTAGAGGCACTGTCAGCGGCGCGCTTGGCAGCAGCGGGTGAAATACGGCGGTGCGCTGGGCACACGCCGTAACCAGCCACTCTAGCATTTCATTTGGATTGGCAACGCGCCGTCGGGACTCTCGTATTTTAGCCCCCTCCGACGCCCCTGGGGGTTGTGTTCCAGAACCAAATGTCTCTCCATCACATCTGTCAGCCGGATGCGGAACGGGAGGGGGGGTGTAATTGGTGGGTGGCTGCAAGAGGGATGGGTGCTGCTGAGACTGAGTCGTGGGGAGGAGAGGGGGGTGCGGTCGGAGCAGTGGGAGAGAATCAGAGAAGAAGAGGTGTCTCTGGAGAATGTTGTTGACAGTCTCTCACACTACATAGTTGACAGTGTCTCACACTTGTATACACTCACACACACACACACACAAATGGATGAAAAGGCTTAGAAACCAATGCACATGTAAATTGCTCACACATACAGTACGCTTTCCTTTGTAAGCTGACAGCTGCCTTGCTTTGAGAAGTACTAAGGGCAAACACAAAAGATGGACTGTGTGACTCTTTGATGCCAGCTACGTCCAAGGATTCCGCGCTGAAATATGGCATTGTTGCATTTCCAAGGTAATGGAGAGGTGGCCTGATGACTGTCCTCCAGGTTTTATAACTAACAATAAATCTTTCCCTTTTTTTATTTGACGAATGAGCGAGAGGTGATGCACAGGTTTTAGACATGAGTTTGTGTGTGTGTGTGTGGGTTTGTGTGCGAATATGTGAGTGTGTGCTCGCATACGCATTTGTTTTTATTGTGTTGTTGTTTTGTTGGCCTTTTGTTTTGTGTTTTGGCTTTGCCAGTCATTCCATCATTTCATTTCATCGCTGAGCAGATGTTGACTAATTAGGAGAGACCTGAAATTCACAAAGCAATTTTCATTTTAAACAAAAGACATACTGTCAACAGCCATGGACAGGATATCAATTTTTGTCTTTACTTACTGCCAAACCTCACCCAGCAAGATGTGAATTAGATCAATTAAAGGCAAATCCTCATTGGCTGGTGCATTTGTAGATTCGCCGGGCAATGCTAGTTGACACTAAGATTAATAAGTATTGATCTGAAACTAAGAGCTCTGTCAGAAACGGTATTCTCTAAATGGTACTTCATAGCACTGGGTTTATCCGTTTTTTTTTTCCAAGTCATCAAATTAGCACCTTCTGTGTGAATTACATTTTCCATCAAAATGCCAAAATCAGTTTGCTTGTTCTCTGTAACAATACATGCATACCAATTAACTGATATCCATTCATTTGTGTAATGTTCATAAAGTTCACCTTACACAAACAACACAATTTTTGCACATTCTCCCTCTGCCACAATGATGACGCTAAATGCCACTGCATTAGTGGTGGGCCTGTGTCCCATCTGCTGACTACTGCTGATATCTGATTTATACACTTTTCTCAGAAGACAGCTGCTGACCAGAAATAGTCTTTTTTGGTCTCATTTGGCACCAAAAAAAGTTAAGTCTCCTGGGGAAAAAAACTTTAGTTCTTTCTTCAGTAACAACTTTTCTGCTGATCAATTTCAAAGGTTTTGCTGTTTAATTCAAACAACCTAATAAGTCCTATCTAATTCTCTGAAACACCAACCTTCTCTTTCTCTCCCCCCCCCCCCTCTCATTCTCTTTCTCCCCCACCCCTCTCTCACTCTCAGCAGTCAAGCTGGCCAATGCTTCTAAGATGTCAGCAGTCAATGGCTCCTGCACCTCATCTATCAAAGTGAGGGAGAAGTTGGTGAAACTGAGTGGATTTACATTGCATGCAGGAGAGATGCAAAATGGCCACTGATTTATGGATAGTGACTAGAGAAGCGGGCCAGCAGCCTCAGCCACCTGCGTCCTGGGCAACAGAAAGAGGAAACGACAGCTAGAGTGAGAGACAGAGAGAGAAACAAGAGGATAAAAAAAAATCAGAGCCAGGGAGGGTGGATCAGGTGAGAAAGTATGTGGGTAGGTGTATTTATTTTCACCAATTAGCCCCCTTAGAAGTAGACTATGAGACTTTGTATTGATGTGACACCCAAAATGAGGTGGCTCCTCTTGCGATTCAGAACATTGCCAAGACGGTGTGACGTTTGAAATGCCAAAGTAATGAGCTGATTACCAATGAACGTGCTCCCTGTCTTCCGTACAGTAAACACAGGCCCCATTCTAAATGAATGCAAATGGAATGGAATGAAAAGTTCCCTGAGGAGAAGATGGATGAGACCTGCACAATAAACGAATTGTCGGGGGCAGAGTGTGCAGCAAACAACTTCTCTACCCAGGGTCTCCTCTGTTAAACTGGCACTAAGCAACACTCTGTTTTTCTCTCTCACAAGCTCCCTCTAAAGCCCGCTGTATTGCATTGTATTGCACTGCATTCTATTGGAGGTGGTCCGCGCTGCTGAACATTGCAAGTGCTGTATCTACCGCTATTGGCCACGGTGGCGCATTCTACACCGTTCGTTCGCCTTGTAATGACTCATTTTAGCATCCTAAACAGTATGAAACGGATTAATTAAATGAAAAATGTTGCATAGTGGGCCTTTAAGGTTTGCTTGGTGATATTGTGTTTTCACAATAAAGGTTTTCTAATCATACAGATGCTGGAATGTTGGCTTTTAGAGCCAGTTACTTTTGGTGCTAGCCATATCCATAGTTTGAGGTGACACTGACCTACACATAATATTCATTGCTTGTTTGGAATGAGTAACTTGGCTTCTAGTGCTTTTTCCAAGCAAAGGAAACAAACCTATTCATTCAGGCCTAGGCATTTTTTTTGTCATTGTTATCTAGAAGAGCATTTTTGTCTGTTAGTTGAGTAGGCTTGGCAATGTCAGTGTGACTTCTTCATTAAACATGACAAGAAATAGGGGAAAAATAATTCACTGACACAAAACATTTTTCAATAAGGCATATATACTATTAGTTTGACACGCAGCAGCACAGTACACAAGGCAACAGTCTATAGTGGTATATTCTAGGGCATAGGCCCTAGAATATATATTTATGAATATATTTAAATAGATTCAACTGACCACAAGTTTCCAAAAAACATCTCATTCATAAATTTTAAGGACCCATGCACTAAATGCCCATAAACTAATAAAAAAAAGACTTAACACCACTGACACCAGAGGTGTTTCTGTCAGCATCTGTAATGGCAGTTGAAAAGGGAAGGCAACATCCCAGTCTTCTACACAGTTTGTACAAGTCCTCATCATAGTCTGATGGCATCTCTCAATAGCAACTTGTGATTGTTGCTGCTAACCCTGAGATGACCTCTTGAAAGACACCAAAAGCTAAATTAGAACTCTGGTCAGACTACAACTCACTAGGTAGGAAAGAAGAAAGACTTCAATTACTTTTCTAGCTTAGGTATACTGCCCCCCAAAATGTGTTGTTAGTTTCAACATAGTTAAACACATTCCTTTTGTTGGTTTTTCAACCAAAGTGACACTATTATTGGATTAGAAATGAGTAAAGCTTGCTGTTATACATGCTGGTATTTTAACATGCCTAGGCTATTTTTAAAGTGACTGTCATTTAAACATAGTTACTGTAATAACACATTAGAGCTGATATAATAGGCCCTTTAGGTCATGTTAAAAGTGGTGACAATGGCTGAAAGTGCTGAAGAGGGGGATGGTCCTGAAGATGTACCTGTTTGTGTCGTGTGCCTTGGCCCTGCAGTGAAAGCAATTCTCTTTTGAGATCCTTGTAACTTTGACAATAAAAATAAATAAATACATATACATTTATGACAATTTCATTTTTCTTTGTTAATTGAGCATCATCAGGAGGCAACAAGCATGCTGATAACTAAAGTTCAACGTTAACAAGTCTCTTTTGTGATGTTCAACACAGATTTCCCATAGACTATGCAAACATATTTTACATTTTTGACGAATGTACAATATTTTTTCATAATTTTATGATAACTGGCAACACAGTTAGTTTACTAGGGTATACTTTTTTTATTGATTTGTGTTTCAGTGTATTATGCAGCCATTTTTTGTGTTGAAAGTTTTCGTTAAAAGAGGAATATGTTTTATATTCTGATTAATGCAAGGCTAAGAAAACGAATGATGCTACTTATATGCACCTACATTAGGTAATGGATGACAAAAGTTTTTTCACAACATACTGCATGTAATGGCATTTTTTAGTTAGTAGAAAGGAACTGCTTGGTCTTAAACCTGCCAACAGAAGGAGCCACACTTTGGCCACACATCACACTTTCTCCAAATAATTCTGACACAAGTCCTCTTTGGCTACGATAAGACATACCTGGGTATTTTGATAAACAAATATTTTCTTCCCTCCGTTTTCCAAAATAATTTTGTGCATACACCATCGTTTTCAAAAAAGTTTCCATTTACATTAAGCTGCATAAATATGCTGTCGAAAGCCTACGCTACGCTAAGCCTATGGCTTTCTCCATAGGCTTACAGGCCAATCAGAAGCCTCACGCCATTCCTCCGGGACAACCACCTCATCCCTTCAAAGTTCTCCCACCAGACAGCAGTCCCAGGCCCAGGTCGGACCCAAAAACTATGTTCTGTATGTTCTGTTATATATCTGTTTTCGCAGTTTACACGCAAATGTGAATACAGAATTGTCCAAAATCTCCACTTTTGCCGGAGTTTTTAGAAAGAATCGTTTTCAGAGGCGACATGTCCGTTTGTGTGCAAATAAAACGAAGGGGAAAGTGTCCGTTTTTAAGAGAAAACGTATATGTGTAAAAGGGGTATCAATTTAGCAATGTTATTAGATGATAAAAATGCTGATTTAGTGACTATTTAAAGAGCCCATAGAATGCAAAACCACATTTACCTTGTTATTGTTGAATTTAGGTAGCTTAAGGTATCCAACGGACCATACCGAAACTCCCAACACCATCTGCCGCCTCCTTCTATATGCAAATTTCAGGCTAGAATTTGCCGGGCTGAAAAAACTGAAACTAGTGCTCTGTCTATGTAGACAGCGCAAAGCTACACCTCCTCCATTACATTGTCCAATCCAAAGAGCTCTGCTCTAGAATCTTTGGTCCAATCAAAAATTGTTTGAAACAGTCTCTTGTCCAGCCCCCTGTTGCTACGGCGGTAGGCTATAAACGAACTGTAGTCTATGTAATAGCTAGCTAACATTGAGAATGGCTAACGGCTCTAAGAAAAAAAGTGCATGTTGAATTTCTGTTTAACTGGAGAACATACGAAAAAAAATGTCAGCACGTGCGTGTAACGTTCCAGGATGTACTGGGGTTGTCCGGAATTTGCACTACCTTCCTCAAGAACCTCGCATTCACCCCGGTCTTAAACACCTGTGCTTAGCCTCAGTGTTGTATTTCCACTACCAAGTTTAAACACCGGGGTTTTAGGTGAACTTGGAATGTTTACTATACAAACGCAATAGCCTACGGTAAAGATGCATATCGCCTTCTATCATAGCATATCATAACCTCAAACATTGTGCTGAAACTAAAATGTAGCCTATGCCTACATAATATTAAATGGTAAATGGTTCTGCATAACGTTGTCATAAAGGCTGACATCATAATTATTATTATTATTATTATTATTATTATTAATATCATAATGTAGAAATACGTTAGCCTATAGGCTACTGAATGCTGGCCGTGGAAAACTTTGTTCGTGTTTATATACAACTTTATTTGTTTTCTCAGAGAAAATGAAGAGAGACAGACAAAACGTGCCAAGCGGTACCAATGTTGGCCTCTCGCAGGCAAAAGAGGAGGATGGGGGTTGCAACAAATAGGTTAACTGAAAAAGCCCCAGCCCTGGGCCAGCTCCAACAATGGAAAGACGTACCCCAAACACCGGGGTTTTACCCCGTAGTGGAAATGCGCCACAAATAGTACTATGATGTCGGATATTGGGTATTTTAAATGGGCAAAATTCATATTTCACACGTTAGTTATTGCACTCTAAAATATTCCGACTTGTTCATGTAAAATGCCAACTCTGTTTAACTTCCCAATGTGTCTTAATGTGTGAAGCAACCCTAGTTTTAATTACATAGGACGCAACATTAGTTACCGGGAATTCTAATAAAACTTACCAGTCTGACACATTCATTTCCAAACGCTGTGGATCTGGCTGTTGTATGGTTGAATTCCTGACAAGTCCATTGCGCGTTTATTTAGCTCAGATAGTTAACCGATTTACTGTTTACTCAGATAGTTCAGTGAAACTAGGGAGCCAGTCTGCTTCAGCGAAAAAACAGCCAATAGGTCTCACAATGAACTAGCCCATCAGCGCCAGGAGGCGGGAAACTGGCCAGAGGATGGGAAATACAAACATTTTTAATGAGCATGCATTTCTGAGCATGGAATAGACGGCCTAGAAATACTCCTGGGTCTTTTTCAGCCGCACAAATTTGCATACGCAATTATTGAGGCTCAAAGAACATTTTATTATGGTCAAAAATTGTGTTCTATGGGACTCTTGAAGTTTAGCTCACTGATTTGTCTACCAAGTGGAAGCATACAGAATGAAGCTTGAATAGTAATGGTCCAAGGATTGCCCCCTGGGGCACACCACAGGTCAAAAACAAAATCCTGATTGAAAGTCATTAGAACAGCAATTTGGAATGATTAAAGACATTTTTTAAGGATCCTGAATTAATTACAGGGAGATTCGATTTTTGTCTGTAGTTGGCCGGCATTGACACATCTAGGTTATTCTTTTTAAGTAGGTCCTTTACAACTGTTTTTCTTTTCAGAGATGCAGGAAAGGCCGTTGGGCTAATTACTAATTCAGATGTTAAAGAACTGAGATTTTTGTACAGTTTGAGTTTAGACCTGCATAATCAATCACACAAAATTCTGAAATGTTAAAATCTGTGTTGCTGGTGATTGCAGATTTAGAACTAACTGCAGTAAACAGTGGCGGTTTTAGGCATGGGCAAACGGGGCAGCCGCCCAGGGCGGCATTACGTTGGCGGCGGCACACGAAACTGGAGGGGAGAAAAAAACCTGTGCCGCGAAGCGGTTTTCTATTGTATATGATAGGCTACCTGTGCCGCCCCTGCCTGCTGCTGAAGGAGCTGCACAGAAGCTGAGCGAGCCGAGAAGGGATACAGGGGCGCAGAGTAGGCTACAGTTCACCTCTCCCAAATGAAGCGGACAAGAAGGTGGGCTAAACTATGTCAGTGACACCTGACTTTATTACAAATAACGGACATTTCATTCAAAATATTACTTAGAAAAAAAAGAGAAAAAAACAGACCAATAAGTAGCCCCTTTTATTTATTTATTTGTGTGAAATTGCTAATAAAAACAGGTAGGCCAAATAAAAAAAACGATGATAATGTGAAGGTGAATTGGTTTAGCTGACTGACAGGGTCGTGAGTGATGGCGTTAGCGGATGGGAAATCTGTTGATTGTCGATTAGGTGTAGGCTGGAGAAAATGGAGAAAAAGGCCAAAGCTATGAGGTGCCCAATTTAGGAAAAAAAGATGAGATGAAACGGGCAAATAAAGGTATGCTACAATGTTCTCTCTATGATTAAGGTATTCAGTGGTAACGTATAATTCACGTTACCCATATCAGCAGGCCACCGCCATGTGTGATCAAAATGCAGAAGTTGCCGACGTTGAAATATCAAGGTGTCAATGTTTCTTGAAATGTAGGCCTATGCTAAAAGATATCTTTGATGACTTGTGAAATTAAACGAGCAGGGGAGGGTTGCTCAAAAAATTACATTTGCCAAGGGAGGGTTATTGAAATACCCCTGGCTCATAGGCTAAGTTTCTACGAGATGACTTTTTATCCTCCGGTGGACCGGTTCAACTAACGAACGCCCCCTTCTTGCTTAGGCCTATGATGCTTGTTTGCTATGCTTAGGCCTACCTTTCTAAAAACACACACACA
>JAGFZM010000052.1:3125265-3132947 GCA_017657215.1 Limnothrissa miodon | reverse complement strand
GCGCCTGGGGAAACGCCAGCATAGCCAACATGGCATGCTGAAATAGCTGCGAGGTACACCTTCAGAGTAGAGGGTGTACTACCCTGATCAAACAGGTGTTGCAGAAAAGCAAGCACCTCGCCAATAGGGCAGACTAGAGGATCACAGCCTCTGTCTCTGCACCAAGTGCTGAACACGCGCCACTTTAGTGTATACAACGACCTAGTGGACGTAGCTCTAGCAGCCTGAACAGTCTCTATAACTGCGTCTGACAGGCCGCTCTCTAGGAGACGTGCCCGTTCAGGGGCCAAGCCGTCAGTCTCCGCTTCCGGCTTGGGGTGCCACAGCGACCCGTGAGCCTGAGATAGGAGATCCCTCCTCAGAGGGAGGGTCCAAGGCTGTCCGTCCAGCAGTGAGACCAGATCTGAGAACCAGCTCTGAGATGGCCAATTGGGGGCGATCAGAATCACCCTGTGAGCCCCCGCTCTGATCCTGGCCAACACCTGACGCATCAGAGGAAGGGGGGGAAAAGCGTAGAGTAGACCTCGCGGCCACGGATGTGCCAGCGCGTCCGACCCTAGCGGCGCATCTCGCTCCAGCGAAAACCACGCTGGACAGTGAGCGTTCTCGCTCGAGGCGAAAAGATCGACTCGTGCCCGCCCGAAGCGGGACCAGAGGCTGTGCACCACGGCTGGGCAGAGGCGCCAGTCGGTTGCACGCGGAACACCCCTGGAGAGGAGGTCCGCGCCTGTGTTGCGCACACTGGGCAAGTGCGACGCCCTGATCGACAGGAAGTGGCGGGAGGCCCAGGTGAGCAGCTTGTACGCCAGGCGAAACAGGTCCGAAGAGCGCGTGCCGCCCTGGCGATTGATATAAGCCACTACAGTGCACCAGAGGTGCGTTCAGAGTAGGCAAACGTTCGCAGCGAACATTCATTTTGAACGATTTTTCTGAAAAGTTCGTTTTAAACTGTAAACAAACTGGAAGTGAAAAAAAATGGCGACAAATAAAGACATGTTATTAGCTGCAGCCTCAATGTTAATGGAAGAGTTTACGGAAGACGGTACTATGAGACCATAGCCTACTGCAGACAACAAGAATTGAGGGCTACGTCACCGACGTTATTCCCACTGGTAACATTTAAATCGCATTTTAGGACGCACAAGATAACAGTTGAAGTCAGGGTGTAGATAGGCTATAATTTTATCTATTGCTTTCTGTTTAGGATTATTGCAGTAGGCCTACTGCAGAAATCACATCTCTCGCTGAACTACCTCTTCAGACAGTTTGCCTATGTTCGCAAACACTTGCAAACGTTATGTTTGCTCAACGGCATAGTTCTCGAACATTCGCCTATGTTCACATATGTTCGCACCTCAGAATGTGTTCTCCTCTGAGAAGAGGGAGAAACTCTTTCAAAGCACAAAAGACAGCTAGGAGCTCTAACACATTGATGTGTAGCCATGTCCCATGTCCCTCTGGCGGGGCGCCCCAGCCTCTCTTGGACGCATCGGTGGTCACCGTCATGCGTCTGGCTACAGCGCCAAGGGCGCCGCCTCTGGTGAAGGACGACGGCCTGCGCCAGTGCGCGAGGGCTAGCCACATGCGTCTGGATACTAAGATCCGACGGGCGGGGTTCAACCTGGAGGACACACCTAGTTCCGCTAAGGCGAGCTGCAGCGGGCATAAGTGTAAAAGGCCGAGTGGGACAGCACCACCCGCGGCGCACAGGAGGCCCGTCAGTCTGAGACACAGCCTGGCTGAAACGCAGGCACCTAGTCTGAAGTGGCGTAGACACGCCCTGACGTCCTGTAGTCTCTTCGAAGTGAGCGTCACTCTCATTGAGTGTGAGTTCAGTCTCACGCCCAAGAACTCGACCTCCTGAGAGGGAGAGAGCATGCACTTGCTTAGGTTTACTAAGAAGCCCAGATCGTGCAGGTGACGCAAAACAGTGTGAACCTGTGACGTTAGGAACTGTCTGGAACCCGCCAGCAGCATCCAGTCGCCCAAGTAATTGAGGAGTCTGATACCCTGAGTGCGTAGAGGAGCAATCGCCACCTCCACACACTTGGTGAAGCACCGAGGTGCCAGAGACAGACCGAAAGGGAGGGCTGTGTACTCGTAAGCTCTGCCCTCGAAGGCAAAGCGTAGAAAACGCCTGTGCCTCGGGACTATACCTATGTGGAAATAGGCGTCCTGAAGGTCTATGGTGACCATGTAATCCCCCTGGCGGACTGACTCCGCCACCATACGCCCCGTGAGCATGCGAAAGGTGAGAGGTTTGAGCGAAGCATTGAGCACTCTGAGATGTAGAATAGAGCGAAAAGCGCCTGATTTCTTGGGCACCAGGAAGTACGTACTGTAACGACCTGCGCGCGCGAGCGTCGGATCTACGTGCTGAATAGCGCCCTTTCTCAAGAGATCGCAAAGCTCTTGTCTGAGAGCAGGGGCCCTGGAGGGGGGCACCACTGACTCCATGACACCACTGAAGGGCGGGGGTGGCCACCTGAACTGCAGTTGATAGCCTTTAAACACTGTTGAAAGAACCCAACGCGACGTTGTGCACATCGCCCAATTCTGCCTGAGCAGAGAGGCGGAATGAGGAGGCAGCAAGGACAAACGAAGTGCTATGCTGCCCCCGAGTGGCACTAAGGGAGCCAAGGTCAAAGACTGAGGCTGTCTGCGAAGCTGAGAGCGTTCGACTGACAGGGTAGAGACGTAACGTGGGGGCTGTGGGCAAGCCAACCGTGTGTGAGACCCCTGGGCGCTCACGCGTGTTTGGCGAGCCGCTTATCTCACTCGCGACGCCCCGTGGGGCGGTCGACATGGAGCGCGCGTCAGCGATGTCCTTGAAGATGGGGGAGAAGTTTCCCGTCCGCCCGATGGCAGAAGTGTCAGACTGAACAGACAGCTCTGCCCGTACCTGGGCGATAAATCGGCCGACAGAAGCGTGAACCGTGAACGTCACTTGTGTGACGTCACGCCTCGACGGCGCCCAGGTGGCGCCGAGGCCTCTACTAACGTCACGGTCCCCGCGTCCTCTGTCTCACTCGCCTCCGAGCAGTGGGCATGCGACGCGTCGGAGTCGTTCACGGTTTTTTTTTAAAAAGTGCTACTCATGGAGTGATTAGTGGCGTTTGCTGATGTTCCAACCCAAGTATCGTAGCAAAATACAGTTTCTGTCATGTTTTATTTGCCATTTTGTAAGTCCCATAGGGGTCTAATTGCTCCTTCATATAAACAAAGTGCCAAATAAAACATGACGGAAGCTTTATTTCGCTACGATACATGTTTTGGAACATCATTGAGCACCACTAACCACTTGGTGAGTGGCACTTTTTTAAAACCAGTGTTTTAAGGATAGAAACAACACATGCCCATTGCTAGCCATTTTGAAGGCAGGCAGAGGCGATTCTACATATCCCAAATAGCCGAGACAGAAGCAATCGTCAAAATTTCGAAGTCAACCACTTTATTGCATTTTAGACAACCTGTGAAAGGGGCTTAATGTGTTAAAACCCAAACTATCCCTTTAATGTCTGTAAGAGTTCCTTAATGATTTTAATGAGTAATTACGTATTCACCAGCTTCACTTCACTTGATGAGTTAATGCATTGAAAGTGTGCACTGAGCACTTGCTGTATAAATCTTCGTTATTTGGATAAGTACTTAACATTTAACAAGCTTTATAATTATAACAACATTATAGTGTCATTAAAACATGTAAACAGCTATGAACAGACCAACATTAGTTTTAGAACTGTATGTATGTATTAAACCATTTATGAATGTGTTTATAATAGAAAATGATTATAAGCGCCAAATGATGCTTTTGTTAAGTGTTGTAATGTCCTATGTGGAACACTGGGTGGCGCACGTAATTGTTTCATGCATAAAGGTAGCAAGGTCAATGTTGTTGTTAGGTGTTTGACCCGGAAGGGGCAAAGGGTTTTTGACCACTCACGCTACACCAAACAGGCGATGCTTTGCGATGCTGCTTGATACTAAGACCTGCAATGTGCTGTACTAGAATAAATGGACACGTTTGTATTCAACGTCAAGATTCGTTTATTTTCGTATACAGTAACCAAAGTTTAGCAGTGTTAACCCAAGCGCGTCAACCAGGCCATGCCCGGCGTCAGGCACCTCAGTAGTTCGGTAATGGGCCAAACTCCTTCAACAATGATTGAAAGTGTTTTCCAGTTGAATATTTATTATGAATACTATTTATTACTGATAAGGTTTTACAAATGAGTTATAACACTTTATGAATGCATTTATAACGCTTTAAGAATAATTGGTTTGTGTGCATGTGCTGTTGTATTTAATTAAAGATTAAGTCACAGACCCCAAAACATTATCAGACGAATGTGAAAGGTGAAGGTTTGTGCATCATTCCACAATGGCTATGGAAGGAAATTAAAATACCCTCATCCTGCTTAAGTAATTAATTCACTCTATTCCCTCAGCAACAAGTGACAAATTACTCTAGTAACTCCTATTATTATGCAAGGTCTCATCCTTCCTCCCTGATAATGAGGGATCACCGAGTCTCTCTGCAACCGAATGTTGATGCCTCGCAGAAGGGTGCAGAAAGTGGTGTCCTGCAGGCGTACTCCTGAAAGCCATTGGCACAGTGGGAGAGAGAGAGCCGTGAGAGGTTTTTCCTGCGCTCCTCCGGTTCACCCTTCCAACTGGGAGGGTATGTTATATTCATAGTGCTGCTACCCACACACCGCAATAAAGGGGATGCATATTTATATGCGCAGCATGGGATAGCTTCCTTTCCCATCTGCTTCTACAAACGTACTGTAAGGTGTTTTTGGTGTGTGTGTGTGTGTGTCTGAATCTAAAGTAACAAATATAAAGAAATATCCAGAAAGGGTATTGAATACATCAACCTTGGAGGGTTTTCTATTATTTTAAACTATGACCTACAGGCTGAACATATGGAGTCTTTGCATAAACAAACACGTTCTATGGCAAATACCTAAATGTATGTAGACACAAACTCAGTCCACAACAGTACACTCTCAGCCAACACCAGCATCATGGGGGGGGGGGGCATATTGCATGTAAATAACCTAATTAATAAAATATTTCCTAAAACAAGCTAACCTCTGGCACCATGGGAAAGATCTCGCTGTTACCACAACTCTCGGCATGAAGTGCATTAATAAATAACTGTTCCTCCAAGTGTTATGCTAATGTACCTGAATCCCACCCTACTGTTGAGGCTGTGCACAGACAAAAACATTTTTCCGGCTTACCCTGGACTCCTGGGAATCGACGTATTAATGTAAGGGCAAAGACATAAACTAGATATGCTATGAACAAACCAGAGAATATACAGACAGACAGACAGACAGACAGACAACCTTTCAAAACACAACAGGGCTGAGCTGTGAAGGAAGCTGACTGACAAACAGGGAAAGTGAAAGAATGTGCAAGAGGATTGAGACTTGACTAAGCGTGAGCAGAAAAAAAAAGCGTAATCTCAGAGGAGAGAGACAGACAACAGACAATGAAGGTGAAGCTAAAAAAAAGCGGCTGTACACCTGACAATATACGTGTAAGACGCTTGTTTGGGGGGTGGCTGTTTGAGTTGTCAAGCAGTACTGGGGAGTCTTTTTAATACCTGTAGGGGATCAGGCACAATGTTACCTATACGGACGTGTGTTAGAATTTCATTGGAAAGTTAATTCATTAGACTGGTAGTTATTAACTGACTATTAAATGTTGTGGCCTGGCAGTTAAGAATAATATAATGCATTATATAGTTTTGCAAACTTGGTAGATCATCTTGAGGATCTTTGTGGTAGTGGAGCACCAATGGACCTGATGATCAGAGGATGCTGTGATGCATAACATTGCCTACAATGACTGATCATGCATTCAGTGGATTGGCGGTTTAAAGTAAATGGTCCTCAAGGGGTCTCAGTGAATAAGCCATTGTCTATTTGGTCACCTGAGCTAAATGGATCACCGTCAAATACAAACTGGACAATGTCATTGTCATTATACTGTAAATCAGCATGCATCTTTAGAAGATAGCATGATAGAGCAATGAGCAATATTATTCTCTTTTTGAAGACAAGAGCTGGCAAGTGCAAGATTGATGTCCCATTCCACTTCTTCAAGTCAGTGTGAAGGCTAGCTTACAGCAGGCAGACAGCAGGAGCTATCCAATAAAACTGTTGTGCTGTTACTTGCATTTTTATATTCGAGAATAGTGGTTTATTATGTTGATTACCCAGTTAAACTGGGATATTAAGATGTTGACACTTGAAAGTTGTTCAATCATACAACAAAGGGCAGAAAAAAATAGTGTGGTTTATGTTGACTTCACAATGGCT
Source organism: Limnothrissa miodon (assembly GCA_017657215.1). Classification (NCBI taxonomy): domain Eukaryota; kingdom Metazoa; phylum Chordata; class Actinopteri; order Clupeiformes; family Clupeidae; genus Limnothrissa; species Limnothrissa miodon. The sequence continues at coordinate 3,126,612 of JAGFZM010000052.1, read as the reverse complement.
GAGTCCGTGATGCCCTGGAAATAGCTTCTGGTTGTCTGATTTGTCACATGAAAAATAGTTTTCTGTTATGGGTTGGGGTTGATGCCTTTGTGCTGTCCTTGCATTTAGTGCATTGCCAATAAGGACAGATAAGCAAACCCATGGGAAAAAGAGACCTTCAAAAAGTCAGCATGTCTGAATTGACAAGGAATGACAAGGGATCTATCCTCGAAATGTCACCAACATTCCTCTGCAGATGTGCATTTGACTAGAGTGGCATAGTGGAGATAATTCTGCTGGTAAATCTCTTTCTTTCCAATGAAAGTCATTCAGATGTCCTTGTGTGCATACATGTTGTCTGAAGGGACATTTTTTGCTATAGTGCTATGTTTTGTATAATCAGCTTTTTTTATCTGTGCTTTATCTTCAGGTTTTTATACCAAGGCTAAATAGTTTACTGTAGTTCACTGATGAGAGATTACAGGGGCGCTGTTGAATGTTATGAGAACGGAAAGTCACAATAATGTGCTAACTCCAGATGAAACTGGAACACTAGTATTATTAGTGTGATCAAAGGAATGCTGGGATAGATGCTCTTGCTCACTCACATTGATTATCTATTCAGTATTGTTGTTCAGTATTATTGTTGCAGTTTGAAGAGCCAGTGAGGAGAATTTTGATGATTCACACATTAGTCCAATCACTCACTGGCCAACCAACCAACCAGAGACCCACACTCACCACACACTCACACCGAAGACAAAGCCAAGTCAAAGCCAAAGGTCACTATAGGAGCCAGGATCCAGCTATCAACCTCCACACTGTTGAAAGACTTGCACTAGCACTGTCCCCTAGATTATGATTTGGGTAATGCACAGTTAAGTGTGTAAGGCCCCCCTGAAATCACCAGTACAATAACCATGACCTTAACCCGGGAAGTCCAACAGTGAGGTATCGACTGAACAGTGAACATTGCTATTCAACTGACTTGCTGCTAATCCTTTTGTCAGTTGACCCGAGGATTGACATCTGAGAAGACGCGACTGCAAAGATAAGCAGACAGTTCCGAGGCAAGGCACAACCAAGAGCTAACTGCTCCTGTTCTCCTGTCCCAAACTCTTCCAGTCAGCCATGAAACGCCTCTAGATAGGGCCGCATTAAAGGGCTAGGAGGAGCATTGTGCGGATTAGAGTGCCATTGAGGAGACACATTGCATCCTCTCCGGCATCTGTCAAAAGTCTGAATGTCAGATAGACAGGGAGATACAGCCACCGCGTATCCTTTTATGCTAATTCACCACCATCAAACTTCTTTTGACTTGACTTTTTTATGCAGTTATGCAATTATGCAGACTAAATTGTTCGACTT
>JAGFZM010000052.1:3107765-3122765 GCA_017657215.1 Limnothrissa miodon | reverse complement strand
GAGACAACCTCCTCTCCACACACAGTACATGTTCCTGAAAGTGAGTAAAGAAGTGTCTCATCCAGAAGATGGCCTGCTGAGACATCAGTGACATCCTTCTTTTTTTCTGATGAGACCGTACCAAATACATGCTCAAAACGAGAAAGAAAGGGGGGTTGGGGGGGCAATCAGTGTGTGACGGAAATAATTATGACAACAAGAACAACACACTTCATGCTCTTGAACCGTGTGGATTGATTTTGCAAATGAAAGATTTGCTGCATTTGCTGCAGATATGGTATGTGTGGGTGAGTCAGGTTTCATAATCATTTGCTCCAGCAATGATGGCAGAAAAAAATAGAAAGTGTGTGTGTGTGTGTGTGTGTGTGTGTGTGAGCACACTGAGGTATCATGATCATTAGCTCCTGCAGTGATGGGTCCTCTTATTCCCAGGCTCATCCAGAGAGAAAGATGGATTGTGTCTGTCTGTGTGTGTATGTGTGTGTGTGTGTCTGTGTGTGTGTACTCACCGCCTCAATCTCTTCTTCCTCTTCATCTATAGTTGACACGGTAACAGAGCTGAACTTGCCCATATCTTTGGTCCGTTTGGTCATCATCACCTAGTAGGAAGCCACACATGACGCACAAGAAGACAACAAAAAGCCTTCCAATTACCACCACATCTTCCAACACCTCCACACCCAGCAACCAAAAAATCCCTGCCAAATACAAGTAGTAGTAAGCTATAAACAGATAGCTCTACAAAACAATCCAAAGACAAAGTGATAATGAAAGACATGGCAATTCATCCATCACTTACATGGCGATTTAACCACAGCTCTGGGTGTAATGATAATATTAGGTGTAGTGTGATCGTACAATATTAATATTCTTGTTACATTAGGTACACTTTGGCCAAATTTTTCTTCTATATGTAGCTCATGCCAGAATGAAACATGTAAGTCATAAAAAGAGTCTCCTACCCTGACTTTCTTGGGAGCCTCTTGCTTTTGGCTGTAGACGCTGGTATTCCCAAAGCCTTGGCCAAACTTCACCACGGCCCCATCCACTATGAAGGTTGCCGGAGTGTTCTTGATTTGGTGCTGATAGAAGAGAAGCAAGCCACACCTGGGAGAACACAACATTTCAGAAGGCTTAACATTCAAAACCGCACTTGAAACAGATAAGCAGTGTGACACAGTTGATGACAGGAAAATCTCCAGTAGAAAATAACCCAAACTTTACAAATAGCTCATCTGACTTTGAAAGGTAAGTTGGTGCTTAGAAAGTTAAGGATGCAACATGAGTTCATATGCATGACAGAGTTGGAGATCTGATAAGTCTGAAAATTAAAGAAACAGCTTCAGGTACTTTACTTTTCAAGGGAGTCAGGAACCAAGTTGGAATACTGATGAGCGGTTCAAAAGTTAGAAGTGGCAATGATTGAGTAAACTAAAAAAGAAATAATATTTTAAAACTTTTTGATTTTCACATGATTTGACACTCACTTTCCACATTTCTTTCTGTATTGCCGCTCAATGCCTTGAGGCCTGAGAAAAAGAAGAGAAAAAAAAGGTAGGTTAGCCAATCAACTAATCAACTAATGACACTGCCAGGAGAGGTCCCTTGTTAAATAATGGCCTAGATGTTACACCACTGTTATTTTACTTCCCAGTCCTGCTTATAGCTTACCTTTTCAGGTACACACACTCGTCGTCCTCTACATTGCAGAACTTGTGGGCATGTTTGGCCACATCTATAACCCTTGCTTTGTCCCTCGGCCTCATGGGTAACTTCTCAATTTGGCAGTCTACAGAGGCAAAGGAAATACACCCATAATTTAGTTGGTGTCCAACCCTTCATAAATGTTGAAGGCATAGCGTTGATAACTCATCCAAATACATCTCCAAATGTCTCAAAACAGCAGTATTTATTTTAAAACTAAATATATTATGCATGTTCCTTCCCTATACAATTTGTTAAGTGTGAAAGTTGAAATGTTAAGTTGTTAACTGTTTCAGGGTTCGGTGTGATCCTATGAAGTTTACCTCCCAGTGTTAAACTCTTTCACATGGATAACACATTTATAACAGATATCCTAAATTGCCCACAAAGCATTCCTGACTGCTTCATAAGACCGGACTCAGCATTCATAGGTAACCTTGTATGAATGTAAATAGGGTTGGGTATCGAGAATCGAGAATCGATTGGAACCGGGACTAGCTTTCCGATTCTCCCAGAATCGTTGCAGAGTTTAACTTTCGGTTCCTAGTTTCAATTCCTAGCCCGCAGACCGGAAGAAGCAGCTGTCAAACACTAACGAAGAAGCGTCCACTGGAAGTGTTTACATTTAACCGCGAGCTTAAATCAAACCAGAGCCTCTGGTCCGACATGGATGTGTGTCGGCAGCCCAAATTGTGGCTTCACTTTACTAAACAAAACGGAACCTCTGCTAGATGCACAATTTGTGAAAAGATTGGTTCGCGCAAAGGAGGGTGCACGTCCACATGATAAAGCATCTTTAGCATCAGGAATCCAGTGAGTAAAACAATACTACATCGGAACATCTTTTGTCGCCCTCTTACGTGTAGGCTATGTGTCATTTATATCCACCGTAAACCGTAAATCTGTCCGGTTTTCATCTTATGTTCATTCTGTTTACATAGCATATTATAGCTTCGTGCATTCTCAGTAGCCTACTAACTAGAGTATGCTTCAACTTAGATTTCTTTCGACATGTTGACAATTCTGCCCTCAGCATGGATATACTATACACTATATAACCGATATAAAATGTAATTAATGCGGAAGAAAAGCTCCCACGCCATAAGTGTATCTAAATTAGCTATGTACTGCTGTAAGAACTACTGGCTACTGAAAAATGTAAGGTTCATGTATCAATTGTCCACGGCTGGAGATACCATCTGAACGGGCGCACATCCTGCCTGAGAAGGCAGACATGATAATTTTCTTGAACAAGAACTGTCTTAAATTTTATACTGTTACCTCCTGCTGCTAATCTGGACTATATTTTGTTTATTGGCTATTCTGCTTCAGATTAGCCCATCAGTGGAAGCATGTTAAAAAGTCTACCTCTGTGAAAATGTATTCAGCCTATTTATGATCGTTATATTCAAGTTCATAGATTTTAAAACAGCCTGTGAGAAATTCATAGTAAATTTCATAAAAAGTTCATAGAATTAAAATTGATGAAGGTCAGACTACTTCATTCAGAAAGACCGTTAGATAGCTGGCTCATTTAAAATATCCTTAACTTTTTTTGACCCTGCCTCTTAAAAGAATCGGAATCGAGAATCGTTAGGAACCGGAATCGAAACAAGGAATCGGAATCGGAATCGTTCAAATTGAAACGATACCCAACCCTAAATGTAAAAGACAGTAAGACAATAACTAGACTGGTCACACCTAAATATTTAATGATACTCATATCTTATGAAGTCTAAACATCACTTTACTATAGAAGTATTTATATTCAACATCATTTTGACACTGCAAGAGTAGGCTACACAGAGATAACCAGTATTTGTAGACCCTGGAACACTGGGACACAAAATTCCAAATTGTTCCTGGCGCCTTGCATGGTAGCCTCCTCCACTGGTGTGTGAGTGCGTCTGTGCCTGGGTGAATGCCATAAGCAGGCGTACGGTGTACATTTTAGGACATCCTCAGATCTCAGAGTCAGATGTCAGTCTTCAGAGTCAGATGTCAGTCTCCAGAGTCAGCTTCAGACAAAGTTGAGTCAGTCTCAGAAAAACATTGGTCAGTTCTCAGGAAAACCTCTGTCAGTCTCAGAATTTTTTTTATCAGTTTCGGAAAAACTTTTGTCAGTCTCGGGAAAACCTCGGTCAGTCTCAGAAAAAAAATTGTCAGTTTCGGAAAAACTTTTGTCAGTCTCGGGAAAACTTCCGTCAGTCTCGGGAAAACCTCTGTCAGCCTCAGGAAAACCTCCGTCAGTGTCAGAAAAACCTCTGTCAGTTCTCAGAAAAACCTTTGTCAGTCTCAGGAAAACCTCCGTCAGTGTCAGGAATACCTCTGTCAGTTCTCAGAAAAACCTTCGTCAGTCTCAGAAAGAAAGGCATCAGAAAATACAGCCTCAGTCTGACATGAACTTCTTAGAAAGAAACGCCCAGTAGAGGGAGCTGTTGATTAGTTTTTTTGCAGAGGTTTTTTGCATAGCCCTAGCCTAAAGGCTAAGGCACTAGCATTTTGAATGATCTAAAACTGATTTTACACTGACACAGTGTGTGAACTGGTATAGCAAGCAACTTAATATAGATGGATGGATCATCCCTCCATCTGTTTTTTACCTCTGCTGTATGAATTTTATCCTAGGGGGATAAAACCCCGGCAATAGAAATAAAAAGAGCTATGAATTATATCCTTACTGATCAGCACAACAGAATGAATGTGTCCAAACTGAACGTTCTTCTTTCACTGTAATCGCTGTAAATGGGCCTGACTTGTGTTCGTTCCCTGTGCAGAAATTCCCAGAGATATTGATAAAAGAAGGACGACACGCGGCAGATAACGCGCCAACAGGACAACTGAAAAGGCCACATGAATTAGACATCAGAGCAAACTGTTTATTTATTTTTATAATTAGTTACTCAGACATGACTTATGAAATCATATTTTATGACATGTGAAATCATTATTGTTATGTTTTACAGTTTTACATGTTCGCGTAATCCTTATCCATGGTTCTGAAGCCCAAATAAGGCATCAAATCGTGGCCTGCACAGAAAAGGAAATGTTGTCTTTTTAAGTTTGTATTGAAGGTAAATGTTCATGATTTAGGCACAAGGGCTCTACCATTAACCTAAAAAAAGAATTAGGCTGGATTTTGGTGAGTGTATGATAAAACTGAAATATGACCATTTTTACCTGGAACCGCCGAGAAGTCATTTTTACCTCCTTTTTTAGATCATCGTTTACAGCTGTCATTTTTCTCTGGCGCTGCTCCTAATTTGTGTAGCAACGCTAGACGCACGTGAAGGCATCCGACTTTGACACCGCACCATAAAATATTGCGAAATCTAAGACTCACAAAAGATGAGGAGGCAATACACTTCCCGAGCTGTAACCAGGAAATGGCCAGATGCGGTGTATAATATATTGGACATATAGGCTGCACTGAACGCGTGGGTCCTGTGGGCTACTGGAGCTGCACAGACACAAATATTGCCCAGCTATTTCACCCTGGAGCTCTTCAAGCTGTTGCGCAGGCCTACATCGTTTGTGAATAATGTGCGTGCGTGTGTGTGTGTGTGTGTGTGAGAGAGAGAGAGAGAGAGAGAGAGAGAGAGAGAGAGAGAGAGGGAGCGGAAGGGAGAGAGAGGGAGCGTGCAACGTAAATGTTCTTCTAAAATAGTTAGGCTACTGTTATTTTGTTACTGTGAATAGTTATTTGAGAGTTTCCATGTTTGTGTTAACCTACAGTAGGCTAATTACAGTAATTAATAATTCAATTCAATAAAAATAATTAAAATAAAGAACATATTGCTGACGCTATTCCAGCATGGGAGTCAAAATGACCGGCGGTTCTGGAGGACTGGAATGTTGGCGGTTCTAGTGTTAACTGTTGATTGTTTTTTGATCGTGAAAAAATCAGCAAAAAAAACATCCCCACCCCTCCTTTTTTGACAAATGGGCACCCTGGGCATAACACATAGGCTTGCTAGAGTGCTAGGGCTGGCTGGCTAAGCAAGAGCACCGGTGGATAGGGCGTTATCATTTGCTTGGTTAACGTTAACGTGGGTGGAAGAACTAAACAAACAAAACACACTTGCATTCAGGCTTAACCTACCTTATTACAGGCTTAACCCCCCCTCCACTCCACATAAATAAAGACAGGTCAGGGCACTTTTGGGAGTTATATAGAACGGTTTCACGTCTTTTGCTGACAGCAAGATTCTGTCCATTAAAATGTTCGTTCAGACGAACAGTAGGCCTATTATTTATTTTTATTTTTAATTTAATTTTATTTGTATTTGGTATTATATTAACTGGATTTGTACGTGAATTTTACTTTAAATATTTTTGCTCCCCAACAAATACAGATGCAAATATCGGCGGCTTTGCACATCCCTACCCAGATAGCACACGGGCGTCGAATCGACGTTGATTGTTGGTCGGAATGGTCAGTTTCCGTCAGACGACCGAAATTCAACGTCGAATCAACGCGTTGGACGGTCGTAGCCTCGAAGGTCTGAGAACGTTGAAAACACAGCGTTGAATCAACGTCGATTTGTGGCTTATTTTCAACGTCGTTCAGAGGACGTTGAAATGACGTTGAAACGTGGTTGTAAACTCGACGCAATTTTATACAGGCTGCCCTGCAGTTTTAATCAAGGATATGGTCATTGAATACTCCTGCAACTACTATTTTTGAAAGGCATGCATGATCTCATGACTCACATAGCCATGGTTATACATTTTAAATGCAACACAAATGAATAGTCAAGAGTTTGGTTTGACATTGCTGTTTTAATTACCAACAATAAAATATAGTGTAGGCTATTTAAAAAAAAAACACTTGCATGTTAAACATAGAAATGGAAATGTCTGTATAGTAATAGAGCCAACATGTGTATTTGAAATACAAAAAAAAAAAACTTACACCTGAGAGGATGGAACCAAACTGGGTTGTTTAAACCATCCACTGTATAGTCTGTTTCTTTAACTTACTGTGTCATTTCACTGAGGGGACAGATGAGAATTTTTACAGGCATGCAATCAAATCCCCCAACTTTGCACACAAAGCAAAAAATAGTCCCAACACTGCCGGACATCAAGACAGGCCAGCTCTACAAAAGTACAGTAACAGCTTCAGGTGTCCTCCTGCCAGGTTGACCTTGTGTCTATCCTTGGGCGGTGTGGTGTGCAATGTGCATCACAAATCTAACGGGAATAATACAAAATTATTTTAAGGTGCCATATGTTGTGCATTACATCCAATATTGCAACCTGAGAGTGGCTTCAAATGACAATTACCAAACATTGAGGAGATGGACAAAGATGCATGAAAGAGGTAAGTATATGTACTCTCTATAATCAAAATTGTTATATTTAATTAACAATTGGTTTTATTGCATTTCATGACATTGCCATCTATTGCTGTTCACTGTTGCGTAGTGCACTGTAGCCCCTGAGACGCTGTACCCCTTTTGCCACGGACTGCTTCCCATTTATATTTATAATTTTCATAAATATTTGTACATTAGCAAAATTTACTGTACAGTCAATGGGTTATGCACACATCATCTTGCTCTGACTTGAGTTTAGAACAACAACGAAGAGAACACGAAGCTTGCTGTTCTAATTCTAATCTGAGTGCTCGCGCATCATAGTAAACTGGGCAGCAGTCCAAACCGTTGGGCTAATTGTGGTTAAATAACGTTACAGTACGATTCAGAATGGATTATCATTACTGGCTTCATAGACGTTTGTTGGTAAGTAGATCAAAATAGACAAAGTTTTAACGTTTGACTATCAAAAGCCCATCAAACTCAGTGAGGCAAACAAGGTCTATAAGAAAAATTAGTTTGCAAAAAGGCTATAAAGCTTAGCAATTCTAACCGTAGCAAGTTATGCTAACTAACGTTAGCACATTATCCAGAGCCAATATTAATGGCTAACGCCAAGTAGGCTAACGGCTAACTAGCGATTTAATGCTCAGGTTCAGGATGTTTTTACACTGAAGAATTGTTGATTTATGATAGAAAATGGCATAACTGTTCTTTACTATAACCCTGTGTGTGTTAACACGGTTTAAAGCCAGTCAGACAAAGTCACGGCCAGCCGTCTCAGAAAAGCCATCTTAATGATAAAAACAACACATTCGTTATTTTCTTAATCCGTTTCTTGAATAATTAATAATCTCCATAAACATGCTTTGCTCACCTGTGTCTCCATGTTCATAATGTCACTGTATCAGATTAAAAGTAATAGCTTACATCATTAGATAGATAGATAGATACTTTATTGATCCCCAAGGGGAAATTCAAGACACACTATGAAGTTAAACTTTGTGATGTTTATTTTTTCGTTTGCATGTACCTAGAAGACCATTGCAAGCTCACTGCAGAAAAAAAAGGTATCAACCTAGGCTATTTCTGTTCATCTTTTAATATTTAAAAACGAAAAAGAAAACATCTCATTGTGTGACATTAATCCAAGTAAACTATGTAACTATGTGTTTTATGTGTTTGTTTCTTGAGATCTCAACATTAACACTGCAGAAGTGGCAACTAGACAAATGCTTTAGAGTGGCCTTACACACAGCCTGGCTTGCCAATTCAGTTGGACACACAGTCCTGGAAGATGTGCTATTCGGTAAGTTTGTCAGAAGTCACACCACACCAGCACCAGAGACAGTGGATATGTTATATGTTGTGTTCTGATCCCAATATGCGCCAGTAGGTGGCACAAACGCATAATGGTATGTATGATGCATTACTAAATGTTACATGTGATGTCTGAAGAATGAATGTGAAGTCGTGGATAAATGGAGAATGGAATACACGTGCCTTGCTTCTTTCTTACTTGGAAGTTTATTAGTACAGTACAGTTATATACCATTGTATACTGTACACTTTCAAGCATAACAGTAACCAATATGTTTTTGATGTGTTTGTTTCTTCAGATCTCAACATTAACACTGCAGAAGTGGCAACTAGACAAATGCTTTAGAATGGCCTTACACACAGCCTGGCTTGCCAATTCACAGTCCTGGAAGATGTGCTATTCGGTAAGTTTGTCAGAAGTCACACCTCACCAGCACCAAAGACAGTGGATATGTTATATGTTGTGTTCTGATCCCAATATGCGCCAGTAGGTAGCACAAATGCATAATGGTATGTATGATGCATTACTAAATGGTACATATGATGTGTGAAGAATGAGTGTGAAGTTGTAGACACAGTAAATGGAGAATGGAATACACGTGCCTCGCTTCTTTCTTACTTGCTAGTTTATGAGTACAGTAAAATTATATTAAATTGCATACACTTTCAAGCATAACAGTAACCAATGTTTTCCTGTGTTCGTTCAAATCTCAACATTAACTCTGTAGAAGTGGCAACTAGACAAATGCTTCACAGTGGCCTGACACACAGCCTGGCTTGCCAATTCAATTGGGCAACACAGTCCTGGAAGATGTGCTATTCGGTAAGTTTGTCAGAAGTCACACGACACAATCACCAGACACAGTGAATATTAAAAAGTCTACATACATTGATCAGCTCGAAGGGTCAAAGGTAGAAGTAGCCTACTTTCTGCAGTGCACTAGTCTCATGTACATAGCTGCTGCTACTGCGTCCATTTTAGTGTGAATAAAATGTAAATTCATATTGCTTACCTGCATCATGTTCACATTAGTTGACCTTCCAAAAAATCACAAATTAAGCATGTCTTGTTTTTTTTTTTTTACAGGTGCACTCGAAAAACAGCTTCCCTGTACAAAGTTGGTTGACATACGACACGTCAGCGAGCACAAGATCAGGTAAACCAGGCAATTTGTTATAGAAAGCTTCATTTAGCTGTATTGTTGGACCGAATATGTACTTATACGGTTTGTCATTTATCTTTTTTCTTTTCAGGCACCTGTGGAACGGGACCTTTGAGTGACAATAATAAATAAATGAATATTAAAGTATGACAGTATGTGTGTTCATTAATAGATCTATACAGATTAAATATTTTATGTAGCCTGTCATGATGTCCTGTTGTAAATAAAACAGGAAGTGATGCTAAATAAACCAAAAACGACCATAATTTGACCATAATCGCTAGTTGAATAAAGGTTGAAAAGGGGTCGATGCATCGTCGTCAATCATCCCACTTTCAACGTTGATTCGACGTGAAACTGTATGAGCAAATTGCCGTCGAATCGACGTCAGGTTTCAACGTGGTTTGGTTGAAGCGGCGGAGGGTGATTCAACGTCGATTCAACGTCCGTTTGCCTCTGCAAAAAGCTAATCAACAACTCCCTCTACTGGGTGCTTTACATTTTTTCGAAGTTCATGTGAGACTGAGGCTGTATTTTCTGATGCCTTTTTTTCTGAGACTGACAAAGGTTTTTCTGAGAACTGACAGAGGTTTTTCTGAGAACTGACAGAGCTTTTTCTGAGACTGACAGAGGTTTTCCCGAGACTGACCGAAGTTTTCCCGAGACTGACAAAGGTTTTTCCGAAACTGACAATTTTTTTCTGAGACTGACCGAGGTTTTCCCGAGACTGACCGAGGTTTTCCCGAGACTGACAAAAGTTTTTCCGAAACTGATTAAAAATGTTCTGAGACTGACAGAGGTTTTCCTGAGAACTGACCAAGGTTTTTCTGAGACTGACAGAGGTTTTCCCGAGATTGACTGAAGTTTTTCTGAGACTGACTCAACTTCGTCTGAAGCTGACTCTGAAGACTGACATCTGACTCTGAAGACTGGCATCTGACTCTGAAGACTGACATCTGACTCTGAGATCTGAGGATGTCCTAAAATGTACACCGTACAGGCGGCTTGTGTGGACACAGCTGCCTGAGCTCTCCTGACCGTGCGCTTGTGAGCTAAAAAACGTAATTTCTATTGCATGACTATGTGATTCCTCTGTATGTCCAGTATACGTAGAGAAATTGACAATAAACTAGTATAGTACTACTATAAATAATCTAGTCATAGCTGGGGGGCGTGGTCAACGTGGGGGAAACTGTGTTTGAATGACAAAATATCGTACTGCAAGTCACTGTCGCCTGCCGACCGGGAACGTTGCTAAATTAACTGAGATAGGCTATGATTGCCCTTATTTAATTAAAAACTGCGTTAAGGACCCACCCAAATGGCCAGATGTGTAATTTCCATTTTCCATTTTCTTACCTGGTTGAATCTCCAGGTAAGACATTGCGGTAGCTGTAACATAAGCCTATAACTCAAGAAACGTTCGTATTTGAATAGTATAATTCCATAAAACCTCCTTATTTACCAGCATTATGTATGCTTCACTCCAAACTATTAATCCTTTTTGTAAAACGGTGATCGGAAGTACAAATTTGCCGAGGTACTGTGTAAAACGGTGACCAGTAGCCTAGTACGAAGTTGCCGAGGTACTGTGCAAAGCGACTGCAGTGTATTTTGAGTATCTTGAAAGAGAGAAAGGACATGAGATGTCTAATTTTGAACCACAAGATAATGCAGCACTGCGTGTCATATGTGAATATCTTAATGCCTGTTCTTGACGGAAATAAACTCAGACCAGTCCAGAGATGTAGCCTATTAAATATCGAATAGGATAGAAAGAGCATTAATATTTACACTGGGAGAATTCCAGGAATCCACGCACAGCTTACATAACCCACGTAAGAAAAAACAGCCATGTGAAACAATGCATTGCATCCTTCCGCATGTTCTTAAACAAAAGATAGTTTCATCAGTCTCTAGGCTAATAATAAAAGTCCCAACTACTTAATAACTAACTTAAACAAATAAACAGCTAAAAGATGTGATGTGATGCGATCAAACACTGTATTTGTTTTAAGAATGCGATGCGATTCTGACATTCGGTATTTGTATTATTTGTTCAGGGCAATAAGGTTAGTCCACTTACCAAGTACTAGAACCATTTGACCACATAAACAGTAGTAAACATGAAGAGGTTTCTCTCCGTCGTCATATTCTTCTCGATCCCGCGTATCCGAACAAACTACACTACGCGAAACAACTTTAGGCATATTGTTTTAAACGTCTTACTAATATATAAGCGAATTCTACCTTCAAACATATATTTTACAAACAAAAACTAATCATCCCAGACACCTCCGACAGCACGTCTACGGGCGGTCTCTCAATAATTGCGTAGTCGTCGAACATAGATGACGCTTAAGGGGCGGACTTCCCAGCATATCCACACAACGTTTTGAGTAGGCCTACCTACCTTTAGGCTATTAATTTATATTTTCAATCATAATAATACAATCACACCACCTATTTAGTTAAAACGTGTGTGTATATATACATACACACACACACACACACACACACACACACACACATCTATGTATAACTTCAAAAAGGAAAGGCTTGGTATCCCTTTTCTCTTTATCTCTTTGACTTTCCTGTTTATTTATTGTTTATTTTATTTTGTTTGGAAAAAAAATCACACCACCAGGTGGCGATGCTGAGAAGAAAATCATGAAGCTGGAGTTTACCTTTTCAGTCACCGGGGGCCTATTGCACAAAACTAGGATAAGGGATAAAGCCAGTATATCTTGGTTCTTGGTTATATTGATAAATTATTGGTTAATTCAACCAGGATAACCAAGAGTAGTCCTATATAGCCTATGCTGTATAGCAAATATTTGAATCCATCAAAAGCTTCTTGATGTTCTTCATGTTGCCCTTACCATATCCAATATGCTTACATCCTTCCAAACATAGCCTAATACAGTAGATGTAATTTCTTAGATAGATAGATAGATAGATAGATACTTTATAAATCCCCAAGGGGAAATTCAAGAAGACAATGGCAGTGGGGTCAACATTGCTTAACATTGATTAATGCTCTATAAAGCCTACTTTGACACTATTACAACCACTATTGAAATATTAATAACTGCACTGAAGACAATGATGGATGTTGTATGGGAAATGCATAGGTCACGAAGGCTAGACTATTTGATTTGAAAGTAATGTGACTGAGAAAATGTGTATAGCGTACTGTGAGTTGTACGTACCACACAGCTAAAAATTTAATGCCCTAGACTTTGCAAGAGAAGATGTAGCTGAAACTCCCCACAGAGAGAGAGAGAGAGAGAGAGAGAGAGAGAGAGAGAGAGAGATAGACATGACATTAATAGTACACTCTAGTGTTGTAAATGGTGCAAGGGAGCATGAATAAGAAGGCATCATAACAGGACATCATTTATTCTCAGTCTAAAGTCAGGTGACTTTTTAAATGTTTATAGGCATGACCTTGTTTTAAATGAACTATAGGAACGTGGGCTAATGAACAGGCACTAGTGGTGTGTCCGTTTGAGAGAGTAGACTGAGGACCTCGGTGGTGGAAGCACACTGTGGCAGTCTAGCATGCAGATCTGTCCTCGCTGTGCTCTGACGATGAGCTTGTGTTTGATGTGCCTCAGAGGGTCTGAGCCGCATGAGTGCAAGTGTGTGTGTGTGTGCGTGTGTGTGTCTGTGTGTGTGCGTATGTGTGTCTGTGTGTGTGCGCGTGTGAGTGTGCGTGCATGCGTGCGTGTGTGACGGTCTGACAGACGAAAGCTGGTAGGTTGGGAAGGTGCAGCTCCTTGTCACTCTGACAAGGACTTACCAAGAAAAGGAGGTGCGCGGACACTTTCACACACACACGGCTCACACTATGATTCACCCCTTCCTACTTTTCTCCTTGTCGCTCTGTGCTTTAAAAGGTAAGTCTTTTCTCCTGTTTTTCTTTATGTGCTTCTCTTTGTATTTCTCTCTCCCTCTCTCTCTTTCTCTCTCTTTCTCTTCCCACTTCTCCACTCCTCTGTGTCTCTTTAAGTGTTTCGGATGCACTATGTCTCTGTCTCTTTCTCTGTCTTTTTCTCTTTCTCTCTCTCTCTCTGTTTAATGCACACACTTGCATATCTGTTTAATGGGACTTAACTTGCTCTCATCTTGTGAATGGGGGCAGATTAGTGAATGAGACCAAGGGAGGGCTGTTTGAAAAGCTGTTTGAGAGGACTTGACGTGTGGCAAAATTTAATGAAATTCTTTGGGATGATGTAAGAGGTCATATTATACGTTGTGTATTGATTGCCTGAGATACAGTATTTTTTGCTGGAATCAAGATTTTTATTTAAATGGTGATTACTGTATAAGTCATTATTCAGATAGAAGTATCAAAGGAGAACATCAGTGGCACTTGTACTTTTTACGCCACTTTTGTCCATCACTATGTCATTATGCAGGGACCGTTCTCTGGGGAGAGTTTACAAATTTTGCGTCCCCAAAGCAGAAGAGCTGAAGACGCAGGTTTCCAATGCAGTGCTCTATTTTAAAATTCCTCTCTGACCAGATGTTGTTATTTTTCAAGCCAGATGATTTACATACTGCATTCCTGAAATGGTAAATTGTTTGCAACAGTCTTCAGGTATCAAAGGACTTTTTATTTTTAGTGAATCTCTGATGGTTGCTTACATAAGTTATTCTCTGTGCATTCCTCTTCTGTTATGGCTTAAGAGTTACAGGGAAGTTGTGACTATGGTATATATACGTTAAAAATCAGGTAACATTACAAATAGTCTCAAACCTATTTTGGGCTATGTATGATACACATGATTATCTATACAGCTCTGCACGTGTGTACAGCAGATGATTGTCATGCAGTAGATTACTAATCAATTAGTATTAGATTACTGATACTGAATTAGTGTAAGATTACTGATCAATACGTGTTCGATTTTTCTTCTTATGTAAGAGCTATTCTCCTATTAAGGTTCACTGCAGGTAGTTCTTGTTAAGAACCACTGCAGTTGAGGGCAACCCTTCGAGGTAATTGTCTAATTTGTAGTTCCCTCACCTCACACAGACAAGGATTCTGTCTTCATTTGTATATAAGGTGAATCTCTCTTCAGTAAATGTCCCCACATTGAGATCAGCCTGGCATTTTGGCCTTTCTTAGTGTGACATACTGTACAGCTACTTTGCTCGTATTACATAACAACTGTGACGTGCATCAGTAATATATGACTAGAATGCATTTTCTCGGCAGAAACCGCAAGGTGGACTTGCCACACACCCCCAACAACCCCCCCTCTACACCCCCCCCCCCACCAACACCCCCTTCATTCAAACACCAACCCCCCCTCTCTACCCCCTCCAAAACCCCATTTTAACACCCCCTCAAAACCCCCCCAACAGCCCCCCAACCCCGCCTCAACAACCCCCCCACCCCAACACCCACCCACCAACCCCATACACACACATACACAAATACAAGCATTTTTCCCATTCTTTCTAATGGAGCCCCCCCCCCC
>JAGFZM010000052.1:3066928-3102552 GCA_017657215.1 Limnothrissa miodon | reverse complement strand
TCTCTCTCTCTCTCTCTCTCTCTCTCTCTCTCTCTCTCTCTCTCTTTCTCTATAACTGTGCCACTGTGCCATTGTGAGTTGTAATTCATGAAGGCCCAGTTTACAAGACCTTGAGGAAGGAGAGAGGTGGAGGGTCAAACACTTAGTTAAGAAAAGAGAGGTCTTGAATGGAGCCACTAAACTACAGAGAATAACCACAATCCCAATCCTAAAACCCCAGGGTCACCATCTGCCCCCCGCTTACCAGGAAAATGTGGGAGTGGAGGATGGCATTCTAGGTACTGTACAACACAGGGTATACTCACTTGGACAAATAGGCAGCACTGTGAAAATCATGTTTTTTGACTTGTCCAGCCCATTCCACTCCATCCAGCCACTATACGGCTGATGAGAGTTCTGCATCACAGATTACCTCACTGAACAATGCCAGTTTGTCTGATTAGGGGACCTTACATCGAGGGCCCCCAGCGGGGGTGATGGGATGATTTTCGACAACACTGTGCTCGATGTTGGATTGCCTCTAGGTGACTGATTGGAGAGAAAGACTGATGGTGTTTTCAGTGATGGCCCTGTTGTTGACATCTTTTGATGTCTTTTGACATCTATGCCAGCAATGACACCCAATAAGGACCTGACTGCTACACTGAATCAGAAGCTTCACTATCTATCATTCATAACACCTGTGTTTTTCTTGCAAAATGGCGGCTGTGATATAGATCTATTGAGCTCTTTTGGACTCTATGAATATCTTTCCAACCATCACCTCATGGGTGTGGAGTGTGTTTGTCGGCTTTGTCTTGTCTTTATGTGTGAAGCTCAGAAAAATAAGCTACATTAAATGTATCTATATTGTTTTCCCTGAGGATTTTCTGGACCATGATGCTAAAGGAGGGGTTCAGCAGCTTTTTTAGAATCTATAGGAACATTGCAATGCATTTGCCCATGTTACACTGAAATTAACTTTGTTCTCCATTGCAGACATCTTTTCAGAACATATTTCTGGGCTTGAGCAGAATATGCTAAGGCTTGACTGACATGCTCTCTTTTGCAGTGGAGCCAGGCTGTACACTGTAGGCTAGTGCTCTGAAAGATAAGCTCTGTCCAGTCTCTCTGGGCACCATGGATTTGGTTGCTGGCTCAATTGAATGTGACCCATCTGTCTGAGCTACATGCTGGCCGGTTGGTGTTCAGATGGATTTGTGCCCCCATTCTGCCGAGCCCTTCCCCAAAGGCATAAGGCATAAGTACATCCCCGAGCTTGTATATCTCCACCTGAACATCAGAGAACTCACTCCCCCCAGTTTGTCACTTATGTTAAACCTCCAAGGTGTAGAAAGAAGAAACTCATGGAATTGCACTCTTGCTAGAGAAAAATTACCACTGGAAATCACAGTTTTTTTCTCAAGTTAGTGTTTAATTCTAAGCTAAATCCGTCTTAATATTTGCATTCTTGTAAGTTGCAAGACCACAGACAAGACCCAGAATTTAGTGTGAATCATACTGTAACTGTTCAAGATCAAAGTGATGTATATTGGAAAAAGACAAAAGAATTTGATAGCACAAAGATCAAATGGTCAAACTAAATACTAAATCACAAAATAAAAGAAGCACAGACTCTAACTTTATTTTCCTATGCCTTATTGTTAGCTACCTCTTTGTGAATTATGTTGAATATTTTTTCTTTCTTTCTTTTTACTTGTTATTGCTTGAGTTAAACCAGATGTCTCCTTTAGATCAAAATGGTGTTTATGATAGGATTCACTGATGAGACAGTTATGCATTTATCTAAAAAAAAAAAGCCCTCGAACTTAGTAATCAAAGGAAGAAGCAATGGCCTCGGCTCATCAATTTCACTGTATTTCTCCTGCAGATAAGTGAGGACCAGACATTCTGTAGTTAATGTGCTGTCAATGGTTCACTTTTGTTCCGTGAGGCCCTCCAATAAAGTGACATCGGCAACAATACCACACTAATTAAACTGTCTCAACTGAATGGTCTATTATCTGCCAACTGATACCAACAGATCATTTCTAGGCCAGACAAACGATTATATAAAAAAAAGAAATGTCACTGCTAGAATTGGCTCGTCATGTCTTTCGGAGGTTGAAGGGATTTTTCATTAGGGCATTTAGCAAGTCTGGCTTTGTTATTACAAACCGGTATAAAAAGAGCTTCTCAGAGAGTCTCTTAGAAGCCAAGATGGTTAGAGGATGACCAATTCCTATAATGTTGTGCAGAAAGAAAGTGGAGCAATATCAGAAAGGTGTTACACAGCGAAAAATTGCAAAGACTTTGCAGTTATCATCATCACCTGTGCACAACATCATCCGAAGATTCAGAGAATCTGGAACAATCTCTGTGCGTAAGGGTCAAGGCCGTAAAACCATACCGGATGCCCGTGATCTCCGGGCCCTTAAACGACACTGCACCACAAACAGGAATGCTACTGTAAAGGAAATCATAGAATGGGCTCAGGAATACTTCCAGAAACCATTGTCAGTGAATACAATCCGCCTTTGCCAGCTGAAACTCTACAATGCAAAGAAGCCATTTCTAAGCAAGATCCACAAGTTCAGGCGTTTTCACTTGGCCAGGGTTCATTTAAAATGTGTGGCAAAATGGAAGACTGTTCTGTGGTCAGACGAGTCACGATTCGAAGTTCTTTTTGGAAATCTGGGACGCCATGTCATCCGGACCAAAGAGGACAAGGACAGCCCAAGTTGTTATCAATGGTCAGTTCAGAAGCCTGCATCTCTGATGGTATGGGGTTGCATGAGGGCATGTGCATGGGCAGCTTGCATGTCTGGAAAGGCACCATTAATGCAGAAAAATATATTCAGGTTCTAAAACAACATAGGCTCCCATCCAGACATCATCTCTTTCAGGGAAGACCCTGCATTTTTCAACAAGATAATAACAGACCACGTTCTTCATCAATCACAACATCATGGCTGCGTAGGAGAAGGATCCGGATACTGACATGGCCAGTCTGCAGTCCAGATCTTTCACCTATAGAGAACATTTAGTGCATCATAAAGAGGAAGGTGTGACAAAGAAGGCCCAAGACGATTGAACAGTTAGAGGCCTGTATTAGATAAGAATGGGAGAGCATTCCTATTTCTAAACTTGAGAAACTGGTCTCCTTGGTCCCCAAACGTCTGTTGAGTGTTGTAAGAAGAAGGGGAGATGCCACACACTGGTGAAAATGGCCTTGTCCCAACTTTTTTGGGATTTGTTGACACCATGAAATTTTGAATCAACATATATTTCCCTTAAAATGATACATTTTCTCAGTTTAAACTTTTGTTCCGTGATTCATGTTCTATTCTGAATAAAATATTAGAAGCTGTATTCATCACAAAATGTTCTTTGTAAAGGTCATAAAGGTCAGCTGACATAAATTACTCACAAAGCATTTATCACTGTTCAATAAGACATGACTCACACCTAACCCTCAGTGGTTAGGTGTGACCCTCACCTAACTTTAACTTTAACCCTCAGTGTCAAAGTTAGATTAACAGACTAATCTAAATATGTTTTTTAAATGTTTAAAACAAAAACAGCAGTGACTTTAAAACCATGGACGTTTATTTGGAAAAGTCGCCATTCTGCCTTCCACATCTTTGAAGGCTGGCTGAGTCATGAGTGTTATCCACTCACCTGTTAAGTAAAGTGCTCTCTTTTTCGATTTTTACCTTTCATCTTTGTGCAAAGATTTGTGTGTGTGTGTGTGTGTGTGTGTGTGTGTGTGTGTGTGTGAGTGAGTAAAAGATTGAGTTTTAATTTCTTCACACAGTTGCCTCTTTGTGGCATGCACACACACACACACATACACTCACACATTATTAAGACAATGGCATACCCATATGCATGCCACACACAGGAGACTGTGAAGAATGAAATTCATTATTAGAAGCTCTCTCACTCATACACACACACACACACACATACACACACACTTTTCTAACTTAGTGTGGTATAAAGACTAATGAGTCTTCGTAATGACTAATGAGTATGTTCAAAATATTTACCTAATGCCAAAAATCTAAAATGTTTAAAAGGCATTCAATGAGGGTGTTCAAAATTTTTGACAATAATCCAAAATTCCAAAAATCTTATGTGATTAGCTTTCAGAATTTTGTTCAAGTATGAATGAGGCTGATATCAGCTAAGAAATATGATGGCCTGTCAGCTCAAGAACAAATGAAGGACTATGCATGCAGAGAGGTATTGATCAGGTTGACTTGTACTGTGGATTCACCAGATTCATCCAAAATACATCAAACACAGACCCTGGTTGGGCGGCTCTGTCATGTTTTTAGTCTTTTAGTCTCCATTCTACCCATTTTGACTCTGCATTAAAACCCCTTTTGGAGGAGAGCCTCAGAATGCACAAATGAATGTATAAGAAGAAATCACATTTAAACATACAGTGTAAGCATTCACTGTCGTGCTGTTGGTTGCCAGGAAAGGCATTTTCAGTCGCCTATTTTTCCAGTGTTTCTAGTTCTGTCACCCTTAGAGCTCCATCCGCTACATAGAGAACAATCAGACCATACCAACAAAAAGCTCACGCGCATATTATTCCCAATTTTGACGGGGATTTGATGTCCTTCTACTTGTGCAAAGCAGCATTTGTCAGTGGCTTCACGCTCCCACTGAATGCATGGAAGAGATAGTCAATGAAATGTGACACAACTGTGACGAGAGAACAGAGGGCCGATAAATGAGCTGCAGTGGTGCAGCCAGCAGAGGGGGGGGGGGGGATTCTAATGGAGGATGAAATGTATGCCCTGACAGTAAGTGAACGTTAGAGAATATAGCTTCAACCTCATTCTAGCTGGAAGGTTTCATCCTGCCGTAGGAAATATATTGATGAAAACTGCCGTAATTCAGTTAATCAGTATTGCGTAATCATGGAAATCAGTCTTAATGAATCATTAAAAAACCGTGAACCAGATTTCGCTGTATAACTCGCATTGCACTACGTTAGTGTAGTGGTTCTCAGGGTAGATTCATTCTGACATTCCATTACATAAAGAACCTAATTCAAATGAGGGCTAATGATAATAATGCAGTTTACAATCAATGAGCACAAGGTAAAAAATGCAAAGAAAGTGCGGCAAGTTGCACTTGTCCTATGGATCTGCATTTAAGGTCAATGAAACTGTTGGAGGTTTGTGCACACAAATGAGTGCATAAGTGTTATTCACACATCACACAGTACGTGACAGGACCCCAGTGACTTGTTTTTGTCTTTGAATGCTGAATGGCCATAGAGTCTAACTGCAATCGTAGAATCGTGAATGGTGATAGGCTATTTTTGTCACAGCAGTGATAGTGTTAAAGCTGCAGTATTGTAAATATGACTATAACACTGCCATGCACTTCAAAGCATCTCATATGTGAATGTCAAATGAAATTAAGTTAAGTTGGTGAAGTGGGTGCCTGTTTTCAGACTTCAATCAACTATGGAACATGAAAGCGTTCATGTGTAGCTAATCCAGCATACTGTTCTCATGGGAAGTTACAGTTCTATAAAAAAACAAAAAAACAAACACCTGCATGAACAGGCACACACACACACACATAGGCGTACAAACACACACACACACAAACACACACATAGGCAGACACAAAGAGAATCGATACACCCACTGTGGCAGAGGCAATGAGAAAAGAGTGTATAATCCATATTGCTTTTCCCAAAGCCTCTGAGATTACAGACCTCATAAATGACCAGTGGAGTGGATCTCACAATGAAGACCAGGTGGTGATAATGACTTGTGTATGTGTGTGTGTGTGTTGCTCTGTTTGTTGTTTGTGCTACAGTACTGGATGTGTATCCAGAGCAATGTCAGTGTGAGGGTCGTGTGGTGAACTGCCACAGCAGAAACCTCCTGCACATACCAGCCGTCTCCTCCAACGTGACTGCCCTGTGAGTCAGTGCAGCGCCCATCACACCCCTCTCTCTCTCTCTCCCTCTCTCTCTCTCTCTCTCTCCTGTATTTTGCCTTTATGGAAACACGCATGCCAATGTACAAATTAATGCTATTAGTACAATGGTGTGTAATGGCATGAGCTGTAATGGCTTTGTTTGTTTCTCACTACTCTCTCTCTCATCTCTCTGTTCTCAGGGTGCTGAACAGCAATGAAATTACCTCGCTACCCCCAGATTTGTTCATTCGATACCGACATCTGGAAAAACTGTAAGGCTCATTTTTTAAACCCTTGCCAGCCTGGCTGTCTCCTGCCTTTGAATCTATTGGGCGCTCTGCCTAATAGGCTATCTTTCACTGTCTCAGAGTGTGCTTTGCACGCCTGCCTGTCTGTGTGTCTGCATGTCTGTCGGACTGGCTGTGTGAGTGTAGGTCATTGACTGAGTGTTTATTGTGTCTATCTCTCCTGATCTATATAATCCCAGTGATGCTTCATATTCACTTGGATATTTAACACCTGTGGATTTGATCTTGAAGGATAGCAAGCCCAACACTTGATTTGCCTGACTATGATTAGACTTAACATCAATATGATTGTGTAACGTTCTTGAGAGAGTTTTAGAACCCAAATGCAGACACAAGAGAGGAATATACCGGTATAAACAAAATGCTTTACCCAGTAATCAGAAAACAGGAACACAGGACTACTATAGGAAAACTGTAACAAAACACACAATTGAATTGAAGCAAAGCATAAGAATAACAGAAGGGCTTATATTATCGGAGCAAACTGTGTTTAATTACTAGTTTAATTAATTACCAGTTCATACAGGAAACTCGGGTAACGCCGTAATTAGATCATGACGCGGACCAATCAGGTTTGCTCCCAAATTTCCGCACTTGTTTAAATTTGCTGCGGACGGCAGAGAAGCTCACGCAGCTTCAGCTTGTTGATTTTGCTTCAATTTGCTCCCTCCCCCTCCCCAGCTCCACCTGTCTAGATCTGCTCAGGAAGGGGGGATATGTTTATTTGTTGCTTGTTTTGCTTGTGACGTTAGTCACAGTATAAATTTGATTTTTTCTAGCTGCTTATTCATACTGTTTCGTGATTTGCAGCAGCAGCTTGAGCAGATCTAGAGTGCCATGACCCAAGCATACCACCTTGTATGTACACCAATAAAATATTGAAAATTAATTCTGAGAGTTTCCTGTCTGAACTACTAAAACTAGTGTTGAATTTTTCATTTATTTATTTAAAGTGTTCTACATAACTCCTATAAACAGAGTCTGGGATTAGATATACTGCATGGGGATTGCTTTTTTTGTCAAATCACTTCATCTTTTCCCCTTGACTGACTGACTGCTTTTCCCTCTTTATCATTTTTTTTATCTCTCTCTTCTAAACTTTCCAACTAAAATAAGAAAAGAGGCTCCTTTTCCCACTGTGAATGTTCAGAGAGGCCTTTGAATAAAAAGCAATAATCATTCCCTTGGTGACCGCACAGGAAGTCATTTCTGATGGAGCTTTTTGGAGTACTTTTGAGGGAAGACGAAACAGAGACATTCTCCCCCTTTCTAACAGCTCTGTTTTGCCCTGGGATTAGAACAAAAGGAGAATTATAATGCAACAACAACAGAATGGATGTGGTAAAGTGGTGCTGATGAGGATACACTATCACAATCATTTTTATTTGTCTGAGCAAATGTTTTACTTTTAGGAGGCGGCAAATTTAGAGGGCTCCCTCCGGCCTCCCTTTAGGGGAAAACAGAACTGTTAGTTGCTTCAGCTCAGCCACAGGTGGATTCATTATCTGTGATTTGGGGTTTCTTATCCAGATGAATTAATAATTCACCCGGCATGCACATTGCCAACACCTTCCCTTTTTAAGTGGCTCTTACTTTACACCGCCTACACAAATACACACACACACACACCATCCCTTTCTCTTCAAAATTGATCTGTTTACACTTTCGCAGTGCTAGTCTTCATAACTGTCAGTTGTATCTATGTTTAACTTTGTTTCTCTAAGGCACTTGCAAAACAACAGCATAGAGGTCATCGCCAGGAGAGCCTTCTCTGGCTTGTTTTCACTCCGGCAGCTGTGAGTAGATTCTTTTCCCCCTCACCAATGCTTGTCTGCATACTGTATGTTAGTATTGGGGATGAGGTTGGCTGAAAATTGGGGCATGAGAGGGACAAGCAAAGAAGGAGAGAGAGAGAGAGAGAGGGAGAGAGAGAGAGAGAGAGAGAGAGAGAAAGAGAGAGAGAGAGAGAGAGTGAGTGTGTGTGTGTTTGTGTTTGTGTATGTGTGTGTTTGTGTGTGTTTGTCTCTCAGTGTGTGTGTGTGTGTGTGTGTGTGTGAGAGAGAGAGAGAGAGAGAGAGAGAGAGAGAGAAAGAAAGAGAAAAGGGGGAGTGGAGTGGATCTTGCTGATGTGTGGTTTTCTAGAAGTTATTTTAATTCTCTGAATGTACTTAGTAATTCATCAGCAGGGATTTCAATGTCACTTCAATTTTCGGCAATGTGCTAGAGAAAAGTTTCACATCAAAGAGCACCTGTGAGCAATAGGGGATAAGTACCCTCATCCTTTTTTTTTAGCTTTTTTGCTGTATTAGCCTCGAAGAAACATTCTAATGCAGAATCATTCAAGATTATAGTATGCTATCAATCAATTATCAGCAGTGTCAAAGGCAGTACTAAGATCCAATTGGATTAATACTGATATTTTATCAGAGGAGATAAGGAGGCCATTGAAGACTAGAGCTGATTCAAAACTATGAGTAGCTCTGAAACCAGACTGGCAGGTTTCCTGGATGTCATTGTAATGTTTTGGAATGGACATGGGTAGGTAATTAGCCAGGTGCAATGTGTTTTTTTTTTTAACAGATCGTCTTAGAAAGTATAGACCACAAATAAATTTCTCATTTACAAAAAAGCACTCCCATTTAGCAGCCCCAGAGGAACAAAGATCACATATTGCCCTGATGATAATGATGATTAAAAAAAATATTTGATGCAACTGAAGGCATTCCTATCTACTGTTGGATGTATTCATCCAAATGGACCTCGATCAAACCTTGGGTACATCCCTCTCTGCCAGAAATCAGGCCTGTCTTTCTGTGTCTACAAACACTGCAGTATCATTGAATGATTCCTTGAATGAGACTTAGCTTCTGTTGTTTTTTGGCAATAAATCAAATGAATCAAGTGAATCAAAGCACTGCAATGCTTTAGGAGCATATTCATCAGAATGAATACAGCAACAACTATGACAATATGAATGCATTATATGAATACTAGGTTTATAAAAAGTGTCAACAAGAGATGTGCACTTAAGTTGTAGTATGCATAATGGGTATTCTGATGCTCTTGTACTTGAAGGAAAGTATGGAGGTGGGAAAATACCTGCCTTATGCCACCAAGCTGTGAAATTGACATCACACATGCTATGACAGAAGTAACCAAAATATATTATGATTTTGATGTGATTTGATTTGATTTAATGTGCTGTATGTAGCTCCATTAGTTAGTTTGCAGAAGTGTTCCACATGCCTCATTTCCCTGGTCAAACACATCTGATTAGTGCAAACACTCGTGTGCTGGCTGTGGCCTCTGACTTGGACGGATTTGAGTCTCTGTTGACTTCACACTTGGTGTGTGTGTGTGTGTGTCCGCTGTGTTTTGCGGTTTGACAGCTGTGCTGGATTGGATCTGTACCAGCATGGCTGTTCAAGTGTTTAAACACATTATTCACCTTCAGTGAGGGATTTCCTCTGGGTATATCATGGGACATCCATCTAGAAGACTTTAACATCACATCATTAGAGCATCACAGCATTTAATAATTAATGACATTTCTACACGTATTCTGACTAGAATATATGATTTGCAGAATAAATGATGTACAGTTAAATTAATATGAAGGACAGATAAGCAGCATGGAATGTTTATATCAGTTTTAATTAGTTGTGTTTGTGAGATACATGTAGATCAGAGAGAGAGAGAGAGAGAGAGAGAGAGAGAGAGAGAGAGACGGGGGGAGGGTTGTCTTTATTTTAATTTGTAGGGTCATCAGGCCCACTAAATACACTAAAATACTTAAATACTTCTATGTTGGTCTACATACCCTGCTTTCGCAGCTGATAAAATATTAATCTAATCGTATGAACAGGGAGAGTCTGTAGAGAATTGATGGGTCTATAGCCTAAACTAAACATATCTGAAATATGTTTTCTTCCCAAGGAGTCAGGCATTTCAATAAAACAAGGTAATAATGCTATATATATACGGTAGGCTGACTCTGTTACTTCTGTGCAGTCACAGAACCGGCTCAGGATCAAAGTATCAGCTAAGTGAGATATTACTGCCTCAGTCAAGACATTTCCTCTGGCTTAGGAGATTCTAGCCCCCACCCTGCCCAGCCAAATAAATAAAGAGAAAATGAAAAAATATTGGAATAAGTAAAAATATATATAGAGGACATTGTGTAAAGAGCAGTCTGTCTAAGAATGGTCTAAGATAACAGACATGCTTAAAGCTATAGTTCGTAGTACCTCCTACCTGTTCTTGAGTGAGTACTTTTGGTGGGAAAAGGGAAGGAAAGAATTATGGAACAACATAGAGCAAATACAACCTGCATTTTCACTTGAAATCTGTATGAAATCCTTCTGGGTACAAAGCCTTTTAAGAATTGTAAATCTAGAACTTGACTGAATAAAGCTCAGCCTGCTACGATAGAAGCCTGGGAGAACTTCTCATCCAATATAATTTATTGGATGAGACGATAGATATTTTGTCACAATGCATTTTGCTTTTGTTGCCTTTAATGTTTTTAATTTCTAGTTAATTTTAATTTCTAATTTCTATCACTGATAGCCTAGGACGCTACATTCAATTTCGCGAGCAAGTCAGTATGGCCATCGTGCCAATTTAGAGGAATTATTTTTCCAAAATCAGTGGGCACCAATGAGAAAACGAGCTTCCCTCCCCCCGGCACAATGGAGGCGGGTGTAACGTGATAACGCAGTAGTTCTGTAACCCCACCCCTCCCCTTACCCCTGTTAAAATCAATAAAATGTTGATCACAAATAGAACCTGCAGCATGTGCCAACTGAACTGAAGTAACACAAGACAATCAGTGAAAAGGAAGCGCATGTGTACAGGAGATCTGTTATCCTCTCCCCTGACAGGTTTAGCAGCTGACACATTTGCTCTGTCTCCTGCATCATACCCTGTTTCCTAAAGAGCAACACCTATCACATCTCATAGCTTAGAGTTGTTGCACCAAGAGTCCTGTTAAGAGTGTGTGTGTGTGTGTGTGTGTGTGTGTGTGTGTGTGTGAATGCGCGTATGGATTACAGACAGATTGCTGAAGTGAATCCAGTCTTGCAGCAGCAATCACTTACTTTTTGTGACCTACACCACTGTGTGTTTCTGTGTGTGTGTGTGTGTGTGTGTGTGTAGGTGGATAGGATATGGGTTTTATAGAAAGTGAGAGAGTCTGATTTTGTTGGAATAGCAGCAATCAGTCTTACCTTTTAATGCTGTGTGTGCTGAAAGGAAAGCAAGGTCATCTGCAGTCAAGTTCTTTCAGGGTCCAATCCAATGCCTCTCTGCTGTTGTGTTAGATCATCTGATGTCCTTTATCCTTTATTGTCGCATGGTACAATCAGCTGGAGACTACACTCCCTGACATGCACAACAGACAGACTTAGGAAGTTATTTGTACCCAGGGCCATACAACTGTGCAATGCTTCACTGTAAGGAAAAGGAGAGTTGGACTTCTCTGCATTGTCTATCTGCACCTTCACCCTCTTATACACATAAACATTTGTCTTTTATTTATTTAATACTCCTGTCCCTTTCTCTCCATTTTCATCTCCCCTTATTGGGAAGACCTGTTGGTCATTTTGGGGGTTAATGTTCAAATTTAGGTTTAACTTGTAATTTACTCAATACCCCGCCCTAGGGGTTACATATATACTATATACTACTATGTGTAGTATATCTTAAGACCAATCTAATATGGTTCGACCTAGTTATAGCATGGCTCTTAAGAAGCACATTGTCCAATCAGAAATTAATAGGGTTCAACACTAAACCAGATGTTTCTATATTTCAAACCATCTAAATGCAATTTCTACTTTTTGGATACTGAGTTTTGAACACAGGAAATCAGAATAGGAGGCTTAATGTTATTTTTTGCATCACTTAGTTTACTAACCAACCATTGGATTGAAAAATGATGAGTGGCAGGTAGATTTTAGTATCTGTTGGTTCACTATATCCTAGCCTGACAATCCAGCTAATAACATTTAAATGTATATTCTAAGGCCCTATTGTTTGATTTCAGATGTAGATATCAAAACAATTTACTATTGCTAGGGTACGTCTAGTTGTCCAAGTTACTATCCTATGCTAATCTAATATAATTTGCATTGTAATATACAATGTAGTGTGTGTGTGTGTGTGTGTGTGTGTGTGTGTGTGTGTGAGGTATGAGGGACCGGGAGTGAGCAAAATTTTAATTTCTGGCTGATCCCTACCCCCTCACTTCAGTATGCATTGCCCTGGGGTGAGGATCTCTATTGTAAATAGAATCCTTATTTCATTTCGACTGCAATACGCCTGCTGCCTCCAGCTATTATATCCTGGGTGTGCCATTGCCTCCTGTCTCATATGCACTCAGCCCTGTTCACAGATTTGCTATCCTACAAAGAAATAGACAGTAATAAATTAAGTAATCTCTCTCTGATATCTAGATATCAACCATCTATTGATTCATCTATGTTTTTCCTCTTTCTCCCTGTCCCCATTCTCTCTCTCTCTCTCTCTCTCTCTCTCTCTCTCTCTCTCTCTCTCTCCCTCTCTCTCTCTATATCCTTCTCTTTCTGCTCCTGTCACTTTGATTTGTGGTTATTTGCTGCTTCCCAGGTATCTGAGTTGGAATCAGATCTCCACTCTCAAGGCCGGGATATTCAGTGACCTACAGAATCTTCAGTGGCTGTGAGTGAGAGAAACAAGATCACATTCAGAGAAGGGTGGATTTGTTTGGTGTGTGTGAGTCTATGTGTGTGTGTGTGTGTGTGTGTGTGTGTGTCTGTGTATGTTCAGTTTTCAGAAAACTGATGCAACTATTTTTCTTAGATGCAGAGACCATCACGCAAAAAATAGTGCAGGTGATAAGTCTTTGGTTATCTGTAACTCCCGTTGGAGGGTATACTTTGATGTAAGGCAGAAAACAACAATTAAATTGAGCCACCCTGTCTTCTTAATGCATCTCACAACACTTCCTCAGTGCCATTCCACAAGAGGTCCCATATTTCGGTCATTTCTCCGCAGGTGGACACAGAATACTATTCCTGCAGTGGGTTGCCGTAAACATTCTTATTCGGCGCTTTGGGTCCTGAAAATAATTTCTGATAGATATACCATATAGACAGGATCAGATATTTTTTGTGCCTAGATTTGTAATGTGGATACATCTAGCCAAGCATACTTATGAGCTTGGATGAGCGGAAATCTGGGTGTCCTAAGCGATATTACTTTTTATTCTGTTCTTTCTATTCTATTTAAGTGGAAATTATGGTGAGATTAGGGCTACATTTCAGGAAGATGTGACACTCGTCAGCAGTTTTTTAATGTTTTAATGTGCTGTTGCTGACATAAATTGCACAAAATCATAGGCTGTTCTTGTGTTATGTATATTCTTAAGATTGTAATAATTTTTAGAGGCAGATTTGTTTTTTGCCCTATCAAATAGACTAACCATTGTGATAGACAATTGTCACAGGCTATTGACCAAAAAGCTGTGCTTTAGTACTATTGCTGTCTGTGTTTGGTAAAGAAATTATAACATAAGTTGTAAGGACATATAAATTGTATTCTCTTGAAACAGTCTATAAACGAACAGGTTTTGTCTTTCCGCATGATGGAAATTCATCTCTTTCACACGTAGCCTGTATCGATGACCCCGTTCTCATCTAGGCTGCCATTCAATGGGCAAGTGCAATCAAAGGAGCGCTGAGGTTCATTACACAAGATTGTCAGGTATAGCAGATGTGACAGCCACTCAGAGGATTCCGGGAAGCACCTTTAGTGCCGCACGCTTTCATCAACCAGTAAAAACTCACCCGCTCAGAGCATTGATAGTTTGCTCAAGTGGGTTGTGAGTATCCAGCAAGCAATTACCTGCAGTGGCATTACAAATATGTGAACTATACAGACAACTGGGAAATATTCAGTTTTTTTACTACCTGTTTGCATGAACCTGTGTGTGTGTGTGTGTGTGTGTGTGTGTGTGTGTGTGTGCATGCCCCAGTGGTTTGCCCAGATTTAATTTTTGTTTTTTCAATCTCCCAGCGTGGCGGAAGTATACATGCAATAAAGACATAAGGACCTTTTGAGGACATGAGGAGGACATGAGACATGAGGACCCTTTAAAGTGTGGCAGCTCCCTCCTTTGATATGTTCACATGCTTCACTTGACGGATACAAAAACAAGCATTTGGGTTGCATTCGCCCAATGGCATTTTACCCTACAGACTAAACTATTAGATGAACATTAAAGAGAATTTCACATTTTAATTACAGTGATTTAGGATGTAACTGTAGCACATTTTGTAACTGCATTCCCTTCTGAGATGAGAGTGTCCATACAATTGGCTTTATAAAAGAATTAGCACCAGGATCACCAGATTCCCTCAAATCATTTTACAAATATTTCAATGAAGCCTGAAGTATAGGCTTAAACCCTTCCAAAAAAAACATCTGTATGGGAAATCCCATTCAATTCAATCTGCATACAAACCAGTAGGGAGTGATTAGATGAGAGCGCTGTCCCTCTGTATGGCTTACACCCCATATGCACAGGTTATTTGTGAGAGTCATTAGCACCCATGTATTTTTAAACAGTTCCATTCATGTCTCCACAGAATCCTCGACGAAAATAAGATAAGCTCTTTACGGCAGAGGGCCTTTGAAGGTCTCAAGTCATTATATTACCTGTGAGTATCGTGGCACATCAATAAATCACTCACCAATAACAACAAACAACAAACACCAGCCACATGGTTTCCTATAAATGTGTTGTTTGCAGCACTATGTATATGTACATGTGTTTGATTATGTCAAACTCCTTTTAGCCATGTGTGTATGGGTGTATCAAGTTATGAGTAAAAAAACTCAAACTCAATTCCACTTGTGTGTGTGTGTGTGTGTGTGTGTGTAGTTCCTTAGTGAATAATTCCATGGAACAACTTCCAAGGACATCCTTCTGCTTGGAAATGCCCCGTCTGCATTGGCTGTAAGTTCAACATGCGCACACACACATACACACACACACAGACAGACAGACAGACAGACACCTAAGCACATAAGGGCTGTATGGCTATCACATAGAGTTTGGGAATATTAGGCTAAATAATAAATGCTCCCTAGGACCTGTAGAATGAGAGTATCAAATAATTATTGCTCAGATAACAAAATATTAAAATAGTAAAAATACATTTAATAAAAAAAGTATAATACTACAGTTTAAAGTTCTTTCTTTGCATGCACTTTACAAGTTCACATGTAGGTTCACCATCCACCTCAAAGATTGTTTCAACAAAAAAGCTAACCAGCGATGACAGGTCATCAGATGTTGTTTGATGTTATTAAACAGGCTGAACAGGGTCTGGATCTTTAAAATCAAGGCTATGCAGAAGCCTTGGAACAAGGTTTGAACAATGGCCACTAACAGGTTCCCTGGTGGGGACACTAGAGTCTCTCAGGTTCTCTCTTCTCACTGTCAGATAGCATTGCTAATTTCATCGGTCTCAACACACAATGGAGAATTGACGGGTGGAAAGTCAAGTCAAGTCAGTTTTATTTGTCAATTTCTTCACATGTACTTGACATACAAAGGAATCGAAATTACATTTCACACTTGTCCCATGCATAGACGCTGACAACAATAAAGTGCAGATGCACAACAAAAAACAATTTTAAACAATAAGGTACTGTTAAGTAAAAAAAGTGCAAGTAGGCTTAAGGCATTATACTTAGGTAACACACAGTATATATAAGACAAGACATAACATAAAGTAAGTGTTCTAGCAGTGTTATTTTGTTGTCTTAGTGCAACACAATATTTTAGCAGCAGTAGTATTACATATAAATAGTGGTAAAAAGGTGTCAATAGGCAAGGATATTTAATTCCCTGGACCATGAACAGGCATTAGAGAATCAAAAGTCATACAGTATATCAGTCTCAGGACAATCCACAGCCTCAACAAGTGAGGAAACCACAACAAGCAGGGATTCTTCTGTTACTAGACCATCAATAGATTCAGAAACATCAACAGACAATGATTCTGGAGGCACTGGACCATAAACAGACACAGGAGAATCAGGTAAATATTTTTCTCCCCTCCACAATGATCAGTGGACAAAGAAACATTTAAAGTACTCTTTCTATCCTTGACTGACTGTTTATTCTTGGGATTTCATAGATGTACATGTGAAAACCTCTATAGAAGGTTTCTTGCTGGATCCAGAAACCTTGTTTTTCCAGCAGATCGCTGTGTTCTCTACTTGTGTGGACGCAGCTGAACAGGCTTTTCAACTCGGGAGGGAACCACATGGTCTCTATAGAGAGATGGCAGGGAACCACATTTGCTTTCTAGTCTAACAGTTTAGACCAGGCCTATTCAATTGGCGGCCCGCCAGCCACATGCGGCCCAGACAACGCTCCAGCAATAAAAGTTAAACACCATTCACGAATCTCCAGAACGTAACTTGGATCTTTTACAGAGGGTGTGTTCGTAAACGAACACTCCAAGCTCTCCAAGTACATTCTGGTCCTTTTCTGAGTGTGGATAGAATTGTCGTTCTCTTTCGTTTCAAAGCCGAAATGTACAAATGGATGATGCCAATCATCTCCTACTTTTTCTGAAGTCAACTTTAACCAACCCTTTTGAAAAAAGGGCAGTAAGCGTGACAGTCTGTTTTGCCTGGCGTACAGACTGCTAACTTGGGCCTCTCGCCACCTCCTGACGATCAGGGCGTCGCACTTGCCCAGTGTGCACAACACCGGCACGGACCTCCTCTCCAGGGGCGTTCCGCATGCAACCGACTGGCGCCTGTGCCCAGCCCAGGGCGGGCCCGAGTCGATCTGTTCGCCTCAGGCGAGAGGACTCACTGCCCAGCGTGGCTTTCGCTGGAACGAGATGCGCCGCTGGGGTTGGACGCGCTGGCACATCCGTGGCCACGACGTCTGCTCTGTGCCTTCCCCCCGCTTCCTCTGATGCGTCAGGTGCTGGCCAGGATCAGAGCGGGGGCTCACAGGGTGATTTTGATCGCCCCTCATTGCCCATCTCAGAGCTGATTCTCAGACCTGGTCTCGATGCTGGACGGTCAGCCGTGGACCCTCCCAGTGAGGAGGGATCTCCTATCTCAGGTTTACGGGTCGCTTTGGCACCCCAGACCAGAGGCGTGGAGACTGACGGCTTGGCCCCTGAACGGGCGCACTTCCTAGAGCACGGCCTGTCAGCCGCGGAGACGCGCGGGTAACGCTACGACCAAATCCCTTCTCGTCCTACAGTGCTGTCCACTGACCCTCGTTCAAGGGTCATCGAGCTCTCAGTCCTGCCTGAGACGGGAGGTTCAGTGCCCGTCACTCTGTGTCCGGTCAGAGCGATTCGTGCCTACCTGGCGCGTACGCAGAACATCAGGAAGACAAATCAGCTGTTCGTCTGCCATGGTGAGCGTGCCAAAGGTCAGGCCTTGTCTACCCAACGCATGTCTCATAGGCTTACTCAGGTCATACGACTAGAGTATGAGGCGGCAGGTGCTCCTCCGCCTGCGCATGTCAGGGCCCACTCCACCCGTGGAGTGGCGGCCTCCTGGGCCTTCTGGAAAGGCGTCCCTATGCAGGATATCTGCCTGAGCGCTTGGGCCACTCCGGCTGAAGGGAGAGCGCAGCAGAGCGTGACATCAGTCTAAATGAAAACTGTGCTACTGCTATACAAAGTTTTTAGGAAATATACCAGTTCTGTATTGATTTATGAATTAAAGCTCATAATTGGCAGGTAAAAAAAACGATCAAAATCGTTCATGGTCCTTACTTGTCAAGCAACTGATTTAAACATTAACCGATAACCTGCGCTATGTTCATTTTGATCAGAAACCGTTTCTTTAGTCACAGAAAAATAACAAGCTCGTCTTTATCAAACTGTGGAGTGTTATTCCATTATCAGAGTGGCAGATTAGCCTATTTCTCAACGCACCCAGAATATCAGAAACACAGCAAGCTAGTTAATGCCTCCTCCTCCATCCCACCTCATTTTAGAGATATATAGGTTAATATTTTGGATGCTCTAAATAAAAAACAATGTTGTAAATTTTAAGGGTAAATAAATATATTTTAATTTGTGAAAAATTTCATAATTGTTAAAGGTCTCCTTCCAAAATTAACCGTTTAAGACTTGATGTTTTTATGGTTTACATTACCATAGGTCAGCCCAAGTTGTACTTCTATGCTCAACTTCAAACTGCTCTCCTACCCCTGTAGTCTGTATTTGCCTGTGATAGAAAACTGCCGGGAAAAACGAGCGAATCGGAAAAGCCGTACAAATGTACGTCAATTTGAACATTAGCTATGCAGTTAACCCGCCCTCAAGAAACATTAGGCTGCCTGCAGACCATGGAGGTATTATAAAACCTGGAGAAAGTGACCAAGTCTGCCCCCATTCATTTCAATGACAAATGCTAGGCTAGGGAATTCAACCAAAATGTAACGGTTTTTTCATCATTTAAAATGGAGTTTCGTGAAGCCTATTTCCGGTGCCATTTTACTTGGCCAATTATATAATGCATTACTGATTGACGTAAGGTTGAGCAGTAAGCTATATGGATGACAGGAATTGGCCGTTTACAGTGTACTATATGTTTACTTCGTTTGTGAACGCGCATTGTTTTCTTGTCTTGCCTTTAGCAGCACTCCCATGAACTTAATGCCCACCCCAAATGTGTATGTTAATATGATTGGTTGGCTTAATTTACCTTTTCTGGTGCCGTTTCTGCAAGAACATGCATGATGAGAGCGCATATTATGTGTGGTTTGTTTTTAACGTGCTGTTCGTCTTGAACTTGTGGGTCTAAATCCAATGGGCGTCTCTTGATAGGCGTCTACTATGAATAAATTATTATCAACATGCACACGCGATGGAGCTTGTGCCAAACACTAAACTCGTGCATGAGCCGAGTTTTGGTCACCCGCCAATCAGCATTTGGAAAATGGTACCGGATTCGATTTAATTTATGGAAAATGGCGACGAGGAAGTGGCATGCTAATTGGCTGAAGCTAACCTCACAAATCCTGACCCCCTGCTGCAGACAGACCCACTAGAGGAAGCGTCACAGTGTTGTTAGCCAATCAGAGGCGAAACATTTGCATATCATTAATATTCATAAGAATCCTCTCAAGCTATCCCTGCTCTCGTTTTCACCTAACTAAAATAGCTTGAAACAAGACAACCACAGCATATTTTTTGTCGAAACCAACTCTCATGACATTATTTTTGACAAGAGACCACCACAAAATTAATGAAAATACGATGGAATGAGACCTTTAATGACTGCTGAAAATGTGTGGCCCAACTTAAGATCTTGTTCCGAAATGTGGCCCAAATGAAATCTTAATTTAATAGCCTGGTTTAGACCATGTAGATCTCTATGTGCTGTTGCATAGGCTGCTTTTTTCTTTGTTATTACAGATGAATTGGCAGGCAGGTAGCTGTTAATTAGGCCTCTAGTGCAACTGGAGCTCCGCCCTTTAAAAGATTTCCTGCGTCACAATGTGTGAAGTGACACACTTTTGAGATCTACTTTTTTTTTTTCGCTGCTGCCGCCACTGCCACACTATGGGCAGCTTGTGGCCCAAGTCAGTTGTTCACGCTCAGGCTGCTCACCATTTTTTCTTTCATCATCTTTCCATGATTTAATATAATTGTTATATATTTTTTCTGTCAATTATAATAATATATAATATATACAATTTTGTTGTTTTTTTGTGTGACACACTATTTCATCATCTGATTGTCTGTTTATGGCCTAAACCCCTAGACGAGGTTGTAACACTTATACTACTCATAACTACATCGATATGTGCTTCAGACTTGTCTGTAAGTTTGTGTTTGCCACAAAGACAGGCGGCTCTCACCAAAGCTCTGTCACCATCTTCTAACTTGCAAGCAATGACATATCTGTCAAATCTTATCTTGTTTCTGTCAGCAATCTCTTTTTTTATTTATACTGGGGTTCATATAGCCCTCTTCTAAACGGGTTATTCACATACTGGGCTTGGTACTTCTTTCAGAGGTAATCCAAATGCCATATTGACCCAACATCAACTCAGAGGGAGCATATCTGACATCATTCTTTCTCCTGCTGTACGCATATGCCAGGGGTAGGGTTTTTTGTTTGTTTGTTTTTGTTTTCCCTGGGTTAGTTGCACAGTGTTGAATGGTGTTCTGTTGAAACATTCCACAGGATTTCCTTACGGGTGGTATGGAGTAGTTTAAATCTTCTTAATACCAACACATCTGCACAATTCATTGTTTATGGAGCATTATTCAAACAGCCCTTGATCACTGTGTAAATGTTCAGGAATTCTGTTGCCAGAGAAACTTTGCAACTTGGACTCGGGCGACTGCATAAGCGGTGTTCAGATGCAAAACCTTCTAAGTCCATTTTCAGAAATATATATATATATATATATATATTCAAAAAAAATAATTTGTGTTATAATAACAAAAAATCCAACTAATCTCTATCAAACTATTTGAGTGTCATCGTCAAGGAAAACAGAACAAATCAAGCCAAAACAATCCAATTGGAGTTGAGCTGGTAATAAAGATTACAGTTTGAAAATGCTATACTGTATAACTATGTAAGTTGATTGCAAAAGCCCTGGGTTTTGTAGCTGGACTTTTCATTTTTGTAAAACAATCTGTAACAACTAGGATGTCTTGTGTTGATTTTGTCAGGTTCTAAAGACAAAAAAGTCAAAAAGTCCCATGAGTCATGAGTGTAAATGAGTTCTAAAGGTCTGGAGGATTTTATATTCACCAAAGGTGTAGGTCCTTCTGGCAGAGCTTTTTCTTTCCACATCAGTTGCCATCTTTGGCCAGTAAAATCTGCTCCTGATGAAATCCAGTGCATGTCATCAGCCCATGTCGTCAGAAAGAAAATTTGACGGTTGTTCAAAGCTTACATTGATATGTGACATGGCACAATGATGCCATCGTCGTCACGGTCAATCCTTTGAGGAGAATATTACTTCTTTAGACTCATATCACCTCTTTAAGATTCATATCCATGTGACGGGTCAGCTTTTTTTTCTTTGATTACATCCTAATATAGGTGAGGAAGAGCAAGCAGATCACCAGGCTTTATTTCCGAAACTCTCAGGAAGGGCTTTGGGAGAAACTGCTGGTGACTGTACCCCCATTGCCTTCCTTATTATTTTTTCCCCTTCAACCTTTTCCTCCACCTCATTTTGGACAAGAACCTTTGAGAAACTGCCTCTTCCAGGTTTGGGAGTGTATGTTATATTAAACACTGGAGATTTCTATACTTTACATCGATGTCCATGTCCCCTCACAACTACAATAGGAAAAGAATAAGGAGATTCAGATTCTTGGATCACTTCAGCTTGTTGGAGTTTTTGTCTTGTTCAGAAAGCTTCCAGGCTTCCAAGCTCAATGCTATAATGCGTCTCTTCCAACAGCTTGATTTGGTGTTTCCAAAATTAAGGTCATGATATCAAGATTTCAGACGTGCTGTTTGTGTGATGCACTCTTTCCACTCAGCGGGGATAGGCGACTCGTCAAAGTTGGAACTTCAGACTGGATTTCGGACAAGGATCTCATACCATCTGTTGTATTAATTCAAGTGTTTTCCACACTGCTTTGAGGCCATGTGCTCTTGGCAGTGAGTCAGAAAAACATCCCATACAAATCAAGTGCCTGTGAAGCAGAGCGAATGTATGGAACCAGTGTACAGTGATAGAAGTGCCACTCCAGTATACAGTGTAACTAAGGGATGCTTTATGAAAGGGGACATTGAGAACAGGCTGGTCATTTGCTCCGTCAATGTCCAGGGAGTCATGCTGTGGTTTGGTCTGAAAGAATGACATAGGCACTAAGTCTAGTAACATGTCTGTGAAGATTCTGATTCTTCCAGGTTATGGTTGTCAGTCAGACTCAGTACTTCAATTGTGTGACCGGGACCACTAAAACCCCGACTGACAATTCTAATAATAATTTTATAATACATGTATACAGAAGTCATTAATTAGTCATGTTTTGTATTAATGTTTTACACATAATGCTCTCTAGGCTATTATTTACTATGAAATCACAGTTAATTATTGGCTAGTATAGCAGACCTTAAAGGGATAGTTCGGTTTTTAACACATTGAGCCCCTTTCACAGGTTGTCTAAAATGAAATAAAGTGGTTGACACCAAAATCTTGATGATTGCTCCTGTCTCGACTATTTGGGAAATATAGAATCGCCTCTGCCTGCCTTTAAAATGGCTAGCAAGCATGTATTGTTATGAAAGTGTGTTTTCTTATCTGCTCCGATGCCATGCCTAATTGTTGTTAATGACTAGGGTGACTAACCAGGCTTACAAACACACACACACACACACACACACACACACACACACACAAACAGAGCCTGCACACGTGGGCACAAATGAGGATAATAGTGTGAATACTCATATGTAACCATGACAACATGACAACATTATAAATATATATAGTATGTTCTTGACATCAGGGTTGTTTTGGAAACCTATTTATAGGGGTGATACGTGTAATATGTGAGTCCTTAGCAGGACATTCAGACAGTAGTCACTATTATCAAGGTGAAATGCTGTTGCCATTTTAAAGAAGTGCCTTCTTTGTGAAACCTTTTTTTTTTTTCATTCTGGCTAAACAAAAGAACCCATCAAGTTTCTTACATAATTCTTCTGACTGACAGAAATGCAAGCAAACAAATCGCACTGAAACACAACCACACTCTAAAAAATAATTCACGTGGTTAGTTCACAAAACCTAAAATAAGCACAATTTGTAACATAAATGCTGCATTTTCCGTAATTACGTCAGTTATTTAGTTTATCATTTAATTTAAGGAGTCTGGCAAACTTAAGTTATTGGAATTCTAACCTTACTTAACAAATCATCTAATTCAAACAAATATGCAGTTGTCCTCCCAACAACAGCTCTGAATTAAGTCGCCAGAATTTAAGACGTTGAACGTCAAATTAAAAAGCTGCCCAGGACGGGTTCTGACGGCGATCACGCGGGGGAAACGTGACTGTTGAACAGCGATTCGTGCCCTCTTCACTCTTCTTTCTAAAATATTTCATTCATCCTCGTTTACTCTTCTTCAATCTGCTAAAGTGGCTGAATTGACCCACTGAATTGAACACTAGATACAAGGACCGAGATCAAAACGTGATTTCCCTTCACTGAAGCCATTGAAAAGGAGTGCTTCTCTGTGTTTGCCTTGGATACAACTGCCGTTATCACCACCACCACCACCACCACCACCATCAGCTATACGACAACAAACTAAACAATAGCACAGTAAAACGTTACTTTTTTCAGAGGTAAGCTACTTTCATTTTGAATTCAAGGAGGACAAGTTGTTGTCAGGTTTTTATTTTTATGTCTCATGGTTGGTATATGAGTTACCGGTATCCTTGTTAGCTCGTTAACAAGTTAGCATGTTAGCTGTATGGATGGTTAGAGACGGGTCTTGTTAATTGTTAGTCCCACTTTATAACATGAGACTAGGCCTGCATAAAGATAGTAGCAAACACAAAAAACATTATAATACTGTGGAAGTTTGAGAGCTTCAAGAAACTGATATATTCTGCCCTCCTCATTAAAGTAAGTGTCGTAGTAATAAGCATGGTAGCTCAATGGTAACCTAGGAAGATAAACGTCACCCTGTATTTCTCGGCGATAAATTTGTGGTCACATAAAGTGTGTTTCGTTGTTAGCTACATTTTACGGAGCCATTTTTGTGGGATGTCCCGGCTTAT
The DNA here is from genome assembly GCA_017657215.1 of Limnothrissa miodon. Taxonomy (NCBI): domain Eukaryota; kingdom Metazoa; phylum Chordata; class Actinopteri; order Clupeiformes; family Clupeidae; genus Limnothrissa; species Limnothrissa miodon. Next base: position 3,078,508 of record JAGFZM010000052.1, on the reverse strand, counting down.
GGGTAGTATGTATTGTTTTTATTTGGTAATTGAAAATAGGATGACATTGCATTGGTCAACTCAAACATTAGAGTTTTTTGTCGCGGTAAACAGACCGCTGTGTTTGCTGCGTCTGTGTCGCTCACATACCAACCATGACCGGTAGCGCAATTTCAATTGTCATGTAGCCATACATTAAAACAAGCCAAGTCCAGAAAGGTTAATACATTTTTTTATTCTTCTTTGTTAGGCATCCAATCCATGACCTTTCAGAGTGGAACAAAGAAGCATGAGTTACACCACCACTATGGTCCCTTCACATAGGAGCAGGTGAGGTTTTAGAAAATGTTTTCGCTGTTAATAAAGTCTTAGGACCGTTATGGCTGGGAGAGGTTGCGGAAAAGAAAAACTGTTTCAGGTTGCATGCGTCACTTATCTACTCCCACTAGCAATGCATGCAACAGACACAAAGTGTACAAAATTCAAAGTGCATAATGACCATGTGTTGAATATGTAAGGCCCTTGGAATAAACCTTTCAAATATGTCAGGCCATAAATATTCAAAATGGTGCACTTGTCCTTTAGGTGTGTCTGAAGGTGGATGACAGTGGACGTAGTCTAAACCATATTTCCCAACCTAACCTTCTCTCCCACACTTTCAGTGCCGCTCCTGTTGAATGGCAATGCTAACCTCCCAGCTCAGTTACAGCAAGATGAGTACATCACAGGTGAGCTTCTCAATGACTTCTCCAGCACTGCATTTCTATTTACTTGATTTAGGTTGTTGTGATCATATTTAAATCTCCTGCCTTCCAGGTTGTTGGACCATCCTTTCCAGCTGAATCGCTGTGTGGACAGAAGCTACACAAACTACAAGAAAGCCTTTAGTCCCATGATGCATGCGCTGTGATTGTCATTTAAAAGTTAACTACCATAGTACTACACTACTACGACATAACACAGGGCCTTTATTAATGCATGGGATAGAGAGAAACATAATTTGAATTCCCTTGTATGACCTGTGCTTGTGAAGAAACTGGCAATAAAGCTGACTTGACTTGATTGACATTGATGTGTTGTACTTCAACACTTACATGCCCACATTTTCGTTAAATTAATCAAATTTAACAGATCTTTTCAGTGTAGTGAGTATTGCATTATGTGAATAACCACAAAAAATCTTATTTGGAAGTTCAGTTTGTTCAGCATAAGCTTTTAAAAGCCAACTGATTTTAGGTATAGCATACTTAACAAGTTAAGTTGGCACTTAAGAAATAAAGTTTGTTCAACATGCCTAAGTTTTTAAAAGCCAACTGATATTAAGTCTAGCGTACTTAAAAAAAAAAATTTGGCTTGTGGGAAAATAAGTTTGTTCAACATGGCTTAGCTTTTGAAGCCAACTGAAATTTAGTTTAGCCTACTTAAAAATTGAGTCGGCATTGACAAAAGAAAAAATGAGTTGGCAGCACTGAATAATTGCTTTGTTGGGAATACTTAAAAAGAGTGATGCAAATACTTGCCTTAATTTTTTAAGTTCCGGCAAGGTGTATTTTTTAGAGTGCACCTCGGTGAACGCAATTACAGTGTGCATTTGTGGGGACTATTATTACTACTCAGCACCTGCATATAAATGAAATTGTGACAGGCAACTTGGAATTTGACATACAGTGACATCCTTTGAAAAAAAAAAACTTATTCATTTTGGTTTGACAGGAGGAACACTACATTTTTCAGAACTACATTTAAATAAATTTATGGTCATTTTAAAGGTAATTGCATATTGTATCTAAGGACAAAGTAAATGACGTGGAGTGACACAGTCGCTTCATAAAGAGAGACCAGCATTTTGATCAAAGTGCAAAGTAGAGATACTGAGCCAGCAGAACCATACTACATAACATATTACCAGTTTATTTTATAGGGCTAACTCTTCTTGATTTTTGTTACAGTATTGTGAAATGATTCCAGATTATATTTGGTACAGGTCCTTTGGAATGATTTTAAATGGCATATCCTTCTTATACTTCTAATGTAATTACCAAACCAAAAACACAAAAACAAAGCTCAGCAGTCAGTTAGATTTAATGTGTAAAGCTGTGGTTTGTCTCATTTCCCAGCCGGTGTGCTGCAAGTTGCAATCATTGCAAGTTAGCCCCTGTTTTTCTCTTGACAGAGATCTGGAGGGAAATCGGATAACATCTCTGAGTGAGTCCAGCTTTGAGGAGTGCACCACTTTACAAGTGCTGTGAGTCTGATCGTGTATCTCCTATTACACCAATCAACCATGTTAGGAGTTTTACACTTCTCCTTTTCACCTTTACACATCATCTTACCACGTCCAGCCTATATAGGTATCCCTCAAAATAGTTTCTGTTCAGAGGCACATTTGTTTCCCTCTTTATCTAATTCATTCATCCATTCACTCACATGTTCGTTCATTCATTCATTCATTCATTCATTCATTCATTCATTCATTCATTTTGTGTCTACATGTTATTAGTTCAGTCTCCATTCAACTGGCATGGAGAGGGTAATGGTATGGATAATGAATATGGTAAGCTTGGTTGCTTGGGAACTTGCCTCTGAGCAAGAAGTCTTGGAGGATGATGACAATGTCTACCTACACACATGCAGAGTCACTGAGCAACTTATGCTCTAGTTTACTGTAATATTGTCACCCTGCTACTTACTGCTAAAAGATCCAATCTTTTTCTTAAAATCTACATACGGTGTAACTTTGGTTGATGCTAAATACAAAAGAGATGACTGACAGCGTTTTATGTGTATTTAATTGACATATGTAATAATTAATTTATGCTAAAACCTAGTTTTGTATTTGTGTTCCAGTGTTCTGCGTAAAAACTGCATTGGGACTATTGAGAAGGGAACTTTTTCAGCTATGCATCGACTAATAGAACTGTGAGAATACACACATACACACACACACACACACACACACACACATACCTTTCGTCTCCCTCTAAAATTGTGGTTTATGGAGTTCTGATTGATTGAAAGAAATTCTTATTTTTGCAGGGACCTGTCTGTCAACCAAATTCAAGAACTCCCTCCATCATTATTTCAATATCTGAAAAGTCTCCAGCAGCTGTAAGCAGCTTTTTTAAACATTGGCTACATGTGCTGATTGCCCAGCTTTTGCCTGTCTGCGAGTTGTTCACATGTACCTTATCACATCCATTTTAATTCACCTTTAACTACTTTTTTTGCTTTACTTGTTACTATTAAATGACTGAGAGGACTTTTCTGGATGGCGTTCACCCTTTTCTATCACTTTAGTTACATCACATTTATTGACTAGTCATGAAATTGCATTAAGAAGTCACTGTGACCACACACATAAATCTTGTTCTGTATTGATTTCTGTTTGAATGATTTTTTTTCAGTTATATTTGTTCCTATATGTTTTATCTGGGTTTGCACAGGAACATCTCAAACAATCCACTGACCAAAATATATGAGGATCAGTTTGACAGCTTTGTCAATCTTCAGTCTCTGTGAGTACACACACATTGTTTGTCAGCGTTGATTATGCAGATTGACACACACACCCCTGCTTCCTGGGCCAGTTGGTTGAGAGAAGGGAAGATAAGGGCCTTCTTGAGGTCCAGTGAACCACTGTCACAGTCAGACTCCAGCCCTGCAATTCATGACAATATAACAGCTGCATGGTTGCCCATGATAAGTACCACTGGAAACACTAGAACAGAATCTCTCTCTCTCTCTCTCTCTCTCTCTCTCTCTCTCTCTCTCTATTAGGAGTATGGAGGAGGTTGAGATCCCAAACATCAGCATCCGCATGTTTCGTTCTCTCAGCAACTTGTCCCACATGTGAGTGACAACGTGTTTCTTTCCACTCTTTTTCTTTTGCTCATAGATTCTGTCACCAACCTCACCAAGCCCTCGTCAGTAACAATGAAAATAATTTGGAATAAATATTGGAAGGTTCATTATGTACTAATTTTGTCAATGTAAAATTTGATGTGCGAATATTTACAGTAAAACAAACAAAAAACTCATTCATGGATAATGTAAACATTCCACATATACACACTTCTATTCTACCTCCAAAACGATATTTATTTCTATTTGTGGTTGGGATAAACTCTCACCTGACAATCTGCCAATGCACTCGGATCATGCTCTTAAAAAGGTGTTATAATTCTTAACAAGAGTGAAGCATTTAGATTCATGATTGCTGTATTAAAATTGTGCTCAACCTCTGCTGCCTTTGTTTTCCAATTATGCATCAAAATGCCTAAAATCATGCGTAGTTGGAAGTGTTTATAGAGTTTTGCAAAATCAGGTCAAAACAAGTCATGGTTTTGAAAAAAGTGATTAAGCCACTGAGCATTTGATTTAGAGTAGTTTTTTAGCATTTGTGAAAAAACACAATGAGGGACTTTGTGTGCGGGAATGTGTTGCCAACATAATGACCGTTTAAGCTCTATAAACATGTAGAGAGTATCACACACAAAGGAGGCCTGCATAGGCATGTGTCTTGAAGCTCTTCACAGGGGGAGATAAATCACGAGCAAACAAGATATTTAATGCAGGGAAATAAACACTACTATACTGTATACACTTTTTTTTGGAGACTCATTAAGCTACTCTTTCCAAACTTTTATCAGATATATTTCAGAATATATTTCTATGCCAGCTGAATGACTCTGTCGTCTGTCTCTGTAGGTAATGAGGCGTAACGCCAGTCCCGCCTCGACCCTTTGCACTAGACTGTTTGCATTGGAAATATGGATTTGAAATGAAATGACTTATTCATGCATTTTCAGTTTTTAATCATAGTTGGCCAAATTAGATGGAAATGTCCTGACTGGCTATCGCTACACCTTAATTCCAGGGTGGTCGATGAGTCGATCTTCATTCAGACCGGCACTGCATCCTGCTAGAGCCAAAAGAGATCTCCCCAATCATCTTATAGACTAAGGCTGGGGTTTACTGCTCCTGTCTCCCCTCTGTGGTTGGACAATTGGTCACAAGTCCTCATTCACTGCACTGAAGCATTGTCTTACACATGCTTTCTCTGGGAATATGGATTTTGTAAAGCCTGCCATTTTGTGTATAGATTTATTATGCACAACCCTTGGTTGGATTACTGGTATTAACTTTGGAAACCCAGCAATTGACCACACTTTGGCGTGAGGCACTGGCCACTGCTGTTGTCTCTCTCATCTGAGTGGCCTGTGGGCTGTCCATGTGGCCTGGTCACCTACTGTAACCTCTTTGAGGCTGTGTGGCAGATAGCCATTTATTGCTCTCCTCACAGACACACCCTCTCACCACTGCAATGAATGGGATAAATTGAGCTCAGTTCCTGCCAAACAATAAATCATTTTATTTTTTGGGCTGTCAGTGTGTGTGTGTGTGTGTGTGTGTGTGTGTGTGTGTTTGTGTGTTTGTCAGAGTGTAGGGGATGGGTTAGAGCTCAAAAAGTTGGTGTGGAATGCGCACTAGGCACTAGTTCATTTTATGGTGACAAATGGGGTATTGCTATACTAACTTCTCTAAAGCATAGCCCTATTTTGTGTTTAGAAGCTATCTATCATTAAATAGGATGCAAGAAACAAAGAAGGTGACTATATTTATTTGCTTTTGATAGGTTGTTTTTTTTTCCCTTGGGTAAAGGTGATGAACATGGCAGCTCTGTGCCCAGAGTGTGTTCTCTGGCCGCCATTAAAATGCTGTTCACATACACCAGACCGAAAGTCATCTCCAACACACCACGGTGTGTCTAAATCACCAGCAGCCATTGTCTGCCAGAAATAATAGCTCTAATACTGATGGGCTCTCCCTCGGAAAATAAAATATCACGTCCACGGTCTTCTGAGAAAAAAATCTAAATTAGAAGCTTTTTAGCCGCACCCCATGGGTTAGCTAGAACGGAATGAATTCATACAAAGAGGCGGTTTTAGAAATATCAGTCTTTTCGATAAAAGGCCTTTAAAATTGGTTTCCCTATTCACTAATGTGAAGTGATCTTTTGGAAAAAAAAGATAATAATGATATCCTTACTGTGCAAGTAAAAGTATAAAATGCTCATTTTTATCTCTTTGAATGTGTTCAGCTACTTCAAGCGCTTTGAGTACTGTGGTTACTCACCCAACGTTCGAAGCTGCAAGCCTAACACTGATGGCATCTCCTCGTTTGAGAATTTGCTGGCGAACATCATCCTTCGAGTGTTTGTGTGGGTGGTCGCCTTCATCATATGCTTCGGAAATATCTTTGTCATCTGCCTCCGATCGTGTATAGCCAGTGAGAACCAACACCACACAATGGCCATCAAATCTCTATGCTGTAAGTTCAAACATAATCCATATTAATGGTAGGCAAGGTGGGATGTTGCACAGGCATCCTTTTAGGTTTAGGCAGGTGTCTTTAGTGTAACCTGTAGTGTGATTCTTAAAGTAACCACAGTGCACAGTTGAGTGGACATACATATGCATCCATCCTCTTTTATGTCATTTGTATACAGTTAGTGTTTACACACACACGTCTGTGTGTCTGTGTGTCACTGGCTAAATCTCAGTGGTCTCATTGAACGAGAAGTCCAGTGTGAAACAATCCATATCCCTATTGGTTCAGGAAGACATAGCACAGCTAACAGGAGCTCAGTTGAATATGGAGCATTGACACTAAAAACTCTATCCCCTGCCGACAGCAGTCAGTGACCTGGAACAGCAGGGCTATCATTGATTCACTCTAGATTTCTACTTTACTATATGCACTAAACCCTGATCCCTCAAAGACTAAAGTGGTTTGAATCAACTTCATGATTGGTTAAATCAACCCACGTGTGTGTTTAACTGATTAGTTACAATATTCTTGATTCAGGGTTCAGGGCTCAGGCCATTGACATTTAGCCATTGTCTGTGCTTTCTCTTCTCACCGGCTCAGGTGCAGACTGTCTAATGGGCATTTACCTCCTGTTTATTGGAGCCTTTGACATCAAGTACTGCGGCGAGTACAACCGTCATGCCCAGATCTGGATGGAGAGCTTATCCTGTCAGCTGATTGGCTCATTGGCCATGCTGTCCACCGAGGTGTCTGTGCTCATGCTGACCTACATGACCCTGGAGAAGTACCTGTGCATCGTCTTCCCCTTCCAGAACTTTCACGTGGGCCGCAAACAGACGCTCTGCTACCTGACCACCATCTGGTTCCTTGGCTTTGTCATCGCCGTAATCCCATTCTTGGATAGGCAGACGTTTGGGAATTACTATGGCCGGAACGGAGTTTGCTTCCCGCTGCACTCGGATCAGATGGAGAAGCCTGGCGCCAGGACTTATTCAACTGTAATATTCCTTGGTGAGGAGGACTGGATCAATGCAGCACCTGTTTGTGTTTGTGTTTCTTTGTACGTGTAAGCCATGTCTACGTCAGTGTCAATGTTTCTTTTTAATGAATGTTTGTGTGTGTGTGTGTGTGTGTGTGTGTGTGTGTGTGTATATATGTGTGAGGGAGAGAGAGACAGACAGACAGACAAACAGAAAGACACATGTCTGCTTAAGCATTAAAAGATTGAACCAGAGAAAAGACAAGATGATGATGCCATTCCAATCACTCACTTGCAATTTCAATTTATTTCCCTCGAGGCTGTTGAAGTGGAGGGTGGGGGGAGCATGACTTAGGGGATCCACAGGACATTGAATAAGGTCTGTTTTACTGTATATGAGGCCTTTGTCCTTGAGAAGTGGGCACTTAATCAGACAGAAGATTTGGAGATTAGTCGCAGCCTCACTTAGTACCAAACTAGCCACAGCTCAGCTCTCCATAGTGCCCAGCATGAGAGAGAGAGAGAGAGAGAGGGAGAGACTAGGAAAGAGAGAAAAGGCTCGGGGTTTTTGTGAAACAATGTGGAATAAGTGTTTCATCCGAGTCTGAAAGACAAAAATGAAACGATTATGCATCTCTGGCGCATAGTTGGCATAGTTACCGAACCACCACACAACCTTAACCGATGCCAGCTGTCCCACTTCTTTGGAATGAACAGAGAAAAAAATATCAACAAAGCGGCTCACTGAGCAGTAACTAAGAGGCAAATGCCTTGCCTTTGCATCAAAATGAATTATTTGTGAAGTGAACTGCACCAGGCAGTTGTGTTAGAATAAAGCCTGCTGCTTTGTCCATACTATGCACTGTAAATGAAAAGGATCAATTTAGATTCTTTTTCTGCACTGTAAATGTGTGTTTGTGTGTGTACGTATTGCGGGCGTGCGTGTGTGTGTGTATTGTATTCATTGAATATAAATATGTTTGTTTGTTCCAGGTGTAAATTTGGTCGCCTTTGTCATGATCGTGTTCTCCTACTCCAGTATGTTCTACTCGGTGCAGAAGACGGCGAAGACGGTGCGGCAGACGGTGTTGGACCGCGAGGTGTCCATCGCAAAGAGGTTCTTCTTCATCGTCTTCACAGATGCCATGTGCTGGATTCCTATATTTTTGCTCAAGGTTCTCTCCCTGCTAAGAGTGCAGATTGCAGGTCAGTTCACAGTACGGACAGGTACATATTCATGCACGCATCCATTCTAGTACACCCAACAAACACCCGTTCACATACACATCTTTTCATTCAGCTGCTCACTCCCATTCAAATTCAATGAGGTTTATGGTAATGGCTAAAAATGACAGTATTGCCAAAGCAAAATGATGTGTGTACAATGAAACACATGAAATATGGGAAAATCATTCTCTCTCTCATTTGCAGACACACAAAAGCCCAGTGATTCACTAAAGCATTGTAATATTTGTGTCTGTATGTGTGTTATATAGAAAGCTTTAGCTTGGTCTGCTGCTAAGACACTTCCTTATAGTCCTTGCTACTGATTTGTTTTTCAGTCCTTGTTATTCATTTGCTTTTTTTGTGGTGGCTTTTCCTTCCAGGAACCATGATCCTGTGGGTAGTGATCTTCATTCTGCCAATAAACAGTGCTCTGAACCCCATCCTCTACACCATCACCACAAGGGCCTTCCAAGACAGGATTAAAGTCTGCTTCAGGTATAAGTGCCACCAAACCAACTGATGGACTCATTCCCTTGTGGTTGCCAATGCACAAGCACACGCACACACACACACACGCGCGCGCGCACATACACACACACACACACACAAACACACTCTTAATTAGATTTATTTACATCGAAGAACCAAGGAAGATGATCCAAATACTTTGGAAAGGGTCTCTCTCTCTCTCTCTCTCTCTCTCTCTCTCTCTCTCTCTCAATGCCTCTCTCTCTCACACACACACACACACACAGTTCAGTACATGCTGGACATGTCATAAGCTAATTGTGAGATCCTGAGAGACTCTATGGACAGGTGGCAGGGTAATTTGAGTTATGTTTGTTTAGCTGCCTTTTGATGCACACTAATGGATGAGGAGGCAAGGAGAAAGCATTGCCGAAGCATTTTACAAACCGGTCGTGTCAAAGTACAAAGAGACTGCAGAGAAAACATTTCAAACACGTCTTTGCATAGAGACCTACCTTGCAAGGTAGGGTGTAACACCTCCACTGATATACAGGACACATGGAATAACACACACACACACACACACAGACTATTTTCACATTTCATCTACACAAGACATGTCATAAGAACATATGATGCCTACACAATTGCACATTCTAACAAAGCAAATGTATCAGTGTAGACCAAAACATGCTGTGTGATTACAGATATCAGAGCACAAACTCAGCCACAAAAATTGTATGCTGCAGAGCAGGAAATGTGTTTCTGGTCTGTTTCTTTACATAAAGCATCCATAGAGCTATTTGTTTGTCTGTTGGTGTTCCTTGTGTGATGATGAATGTAATGCTTGAGGATGAGAAAAGAATAAATTATCTGCTGTTATGTTTTTTTAACAAGTGGCTCCTTTCATCGTAACAGTCCATTTCTCAGTCAGTGAGAGCATGAAGTAATGGGTATGTTCAGAGATGTTCATACTGGACTCTTCGCACTCACTCTGCAATCACATACAGATTTTAAGAAGAAAAAACTAAACAAAAGCAGTGCTGCTTCGAGATTTTCATTTTTGAAGTCAACGCCATTCTGTCTTCCATAAAAAGCCTTATGAAACAGTCATGAATGCACTCTGAGCAATTTAGCTGCTATTAATGTGTTATTGTCTCACCCGTCATGTAAAGTTTGTATGTTTTGGGTTTGAGCATTTTTATTCTTTTTTTTAGTTGTGTTAAATGTGTGTAACATGTTTTTTTTTTACCCTTTAGCAATTATTGTACTGTAAGTAAATTTTCAGAACCCACAGCTTATTTTTATTATTATCATTATTACAAAAGGAGCATGCCTGTTAAAGTGTCTGTTTATTATGCAGAGGTTGATGCTCTGTTTGAATGATGAGCTTTAATGATGAGCTTTTAGTGTTTTATTGTTTAGAGAAAATAGAATGATGTCTCAGATCATGGCATCCAAAGTAAAATATGGTGGAAGTTCAAATATGTTTTAGGGTTGTTTTGCTGCTTCTGCCAATGGGTGCCTTGACTGTTTGAATTGCATTATGAAATCTAAAGACTACAGAAAGAAAGATTTTGAGGTGCAGTATACAGCACTGTCATAAAGATGGGCCTGTGCCATAGTTCTTGAGCATTTCAGTAGACCACTGACTGCAAACATACCTCAAAAAAGCACCCATGGTTGGAGACAAAGCACTGGAGAGTTTAGTGGACAGCAGTGTGGGGTCTGGATCTTAACCAGTTGAGGCACTTGTTTAGAGAGAAGGTGCCCTTCCAATACCAGAGACCTGGAGCAGTTTGCTAAAGAAGATTTTAAGGTAAGAGCTGTAAGAGGCATGTTGGAGGAAGCAATTTAATACTTTTATTTATAAAGGGTATTCAACCAAATCATTCCCCAATTTTGAGTTCTGTGTAAATTATGTGGAAATTGGTGTGTGTGTTCCAAAACATGAACAGCAACAAGATATTTATATTTAAATATCAACTTTAATGCTAATGTTAATATTGACATTAAAGTTTATTAAAATAGTTATTAACACTTATATTGGCACAAAGTATACATTATTAATAGTTTAACATAACATTTAATTGTAATGTTACACTTTAACTTATCTAAAAATCCAGATATTATCTAAGCATGCAAGAAAATGACCTCCTGTTTTCTGTGACTGGTCAGCAGCTGTTTGCTCTTGAAGGGAGTCACTTAGTCAGTAGACAGGCTGGCCTTATGAAAGATTGCCCTGGTTGCACACTTTCTGCACACTTTTTGTGGGCATAAAAAGATAACTAGGACAACCCGTCACCCTGTAGACCTCATACCGGGACCAAAAAGTGAGCAATAAATAGGGCACGGGCAGAAAACCCCAGGGTCTAGTTTTACTGTAGCTATAATTTGAAGTTTCATCATACAACCGTATGCCTATTTAGCCAATGAGCAAACACCAAAATACTGATTCACCACTAATTAACCTTCTATGACGGTTAAAATATATCTCTTAACATAAAGATGATGGGTTTTGTGGGTCTGATCTTTGACCATGGGGTAATAAAAAATAAATATGTACATAGCATATACAAAAAAGTTCTTTACTATTT
>JAGFZM010000052.1:3042705-3066918 GCA_017657215.1 Limnothrissa miodon | reverse complement strand
CCCATCTGTCATAGCCATGGCACTACTGCAACCCCATTGTTCTCTGTGTAATAAAATAACAAAAGGAATGAAATATATGGTATGAGTTTTATATTGTTGGACAACCTCTATTTTTATATTGCTGGGTCCTCCTCAATGCATGCTTATTGTGGTGAGATTTGCAAAAATCTATTTAAAAAAAAATGAGACAATTTTTCTTGATCCTAAGGATGATGTAAGCAAGTAGTATCAAATCACACACTTTTAGATGTAGATATAGACTGTCCTAAAACACACACACACACACACACACACACACACAATCATTCAGAGTTCAAACTATTTTATGTGTGCTATAAGAACTATATTTTAAAAAAGAAGACTTTATTTTTCAAATCCAATGCCAAACATCTGTAACAGCATGATGATATGCTTGTAGTCAGATTGAAGACCCAGCAGGTATCAGCAAGTGTCAGACTTCAGACTAGATCAGGCTTCATGCCAGTGGCCCAAGCCCAGACGTGCTAATATTCCTCACCAACCCCAACTCCCACTCAGGTTCCATTGTTTAAAGTCCTGCAGCATCAATAACAAGAGGCCCCACTCAGGTAAACCATTGAACTTTTGCACAGACTTTTTGGAGAGCAGTGTCAGCCGGTTCATGGACCCTTGGGAGAAATTTAACCAATAGGAGATTCTTGAAACAAAAAAGAAATTCAGAGAGATTGACTTTCACTTTATCTTGTCCTTCAGCCTTATGCACAATGCATACCTGCTATTACTGTCAATCATTGCAGATATAACCCACACTCATTTTCTATTCACTGTACAGTACATGTTTTGCTTACTGAGTGTGCTATAACACACAGTATTCTGTATTACATGCTACAATCCATTTTTTTTTGTCCTTATAAAATGTCTCCAGTTCAGCCAGGCTTGATGGTTGCTCATCATTATTCAGACTGTTTTAGTCACTGCATACATTTTTGATGATAAGGTTTAATGATGGCTTGGCCATCAGTGCATTAGAGCTGTACATACTGTATTCTCTTGTGGGGGTTAAATTAATGATTACTAAAAAAAAAAAACTAATGAGGGCAGCTTCACAATTTATTTTAAAAGAGTTTACATAAAAATGTGTATTTGAAATGCTTTTCACAAAATTGACTTTACCCTCAGTCCAAATCACAATTGTATTATTTTGGCTTGATTTATTTTTACTTTTCCCTTAGGTGTTATGGTGATCCAGTGCCTTAGTGAAAGTTTTATTAGGTCTTGGGAAAAACCTCAATTACAATGGTGTCTCTTGAGGCTTGGCCAGTTTGACTTAAAGCAACTGGTTAAAAAGTTCTGCTCACACCGTACAATTTTTTGAATCATTACAACAAACACATAATTTAGAGTAATTGGACTGACATTGCCAAATGAAGCCTGATATGCAAGCGGCATTTACTTCTCAGAGTTTTTAGGACTACAGCAAAGCAACATGGACATACTGTAAGATTATTGTTATTTGTGATGGTTCATAAGGCCAAATTACAAATTGATGTGAATGCATATGTCTATTGCAATTACCATTCCATTCACAGCTGCATTGCAGGACTGACAGCTCTTTCTCCATCTCCTGATTCACAGAGCTCCGGGCTCCAGATGCACCTTTTGCCACTTTGCTTCTTGACCATATGCTAAACAGCAAATACCTAATTGCACACACCTCTTCACCTGAATCCTGTCCTTTTCATTTTGCGCAATTTGCCTGCCACCGAGTGCAACCAGGGCCAGCGGTAGAGAGGGGCGGAACAGGGAGCATTTTTTCACCTTGTTAGCAGAGCCGTATGAGATCAGGAATAATTCATCAGGAGGGCTGCTGGGTAGTGGATCCACGTGCACCGAGTGCAAGCCCTCTATTAAAGAAGTAGGCAATGACGAACAGACTGGTTTTGAGTCTTTGTGCCTGTTTACTTTCAGGTGTATATATGTTTATGGAACAAAACTCTAAAATTATTATTAAATTATGTCCCACACAGGAACACCAATTAAACCATTGGGTATTTAGAAGGTCCAAGGGCATATATATTCAGACATTCAAAGTTGAGGAGGCCATTTACTGTATTAGAAACAAATAATCTTATTCTTTAAAACGTGTTTATTGGTTCACACTTTGTATCTTGCAGAACAGTATTCTACAAACAGGTAGTGAATTGAAATGATGCAAGATGGGGAGGAACCAAATATTAAAAATCGGACACCACAGTCTAAACAGTCAGTTAAATAAACACCTTTTTGTCAATAAGGTTTTAAAATACAAATTTCTTTGAATTCACTCAACAATGAAATTGAAGTGACACATACCTCACACAATCTGAATGCACACTCATACTTTTGTGGTGTGTAAAAAAAAGAAATACTTGAGAAATACTTGACAGAAAATAAATAAATCAATGCTTGATGGTAAGGTGAAAGGAAGCTGGTGAGGCAACTGGCAGATGTAGGACACCGCTGTATAAGCATGTAAATGAGCAACAGAGAAAGAAATTGAACCTACAACAACAACAAAGATGTTTATGAAAAAAACAAAAACGGAAACAGCTTGTATGAGACAAGTTAAATACACACAGCATCGCCATTTTATAATGCCCAACATCAAACTAGAGAAAATTAACAACAGCTAATTCCAAGACGGAAGGGGAGAGAGAGAGAGAGAGAGAGAGAGAGAGAGAGAGAGAGGGGGGGGGGGGGGGGGAGGGGATAGGACAGATATGGGCGAGAAGGTAGATGGAGGGCACTGTCATTCCCCAAAGGACACATAACACTCAGAGATATCTTGGAGAAAGAACAAAGGACAGCCTCTAGAATGATACTGGCTTGACTGGATAGTGGCTTTGCACTTTGTTGTTACATCACTAAATGCACGAGAAAGAAATGCATAATTCATACACCAGATTAAAATGGTGTCATAACAGATATGTCTAGCTTTTACAGGTAGACCCCAAAAAAATATTCACTATTAAAATATATTACATTCTCTTAGGTTAACCTGTTTTTTTTTTTGTTGCATGAATAATACATGTTATCGACAACTACCAACCGCTTAAAGTCCCCTGAGTCACTGCATCAGAGGGATGTGGATGTTTTATAACCCTTTAGAATGGCTTTTTGATTCCCTGTACAGTAGCACTGATAGATGTTTTTCAACGAGAGGCAGATATGCCCTTTATGTGGTTCCTTGACTAATGCCCCTGAGGTGTAGACTATGGAGATCTTCCTCCACGCTTTAATTGGAAGGCAATATGGAGTTAAAGCACGCAGCATGCCTCCCGGCAAGTGGTTGCCTTTCATGTCAACGGCAGAACTGATAGTCAATATAGATAAATATGGCTTTGAGATATAAGGCTTGTGTTCACACTGGCAGCTTTTACCTTTACACACAGACACACACACACACACACTTGCTCGCACACACACACACACAAGATTCATCAGAATCGATTGTTTCTACCCCAATTATGTCTTTTTGGTCGTAAAAAAACATACTGTAACCGTTATAAAGGGCTGTTAGCCAAGTCAGTAAGCCCTAATGCACAGGTTCTCATTGTGCTGAAGAACTCAGCAGTGCAGTGAGCCCTGGTGTGCAGTGAGGCACATGTCAGAAAAGCACACGTTAATATGTTCACTCCTGTCTCAGGCATTCATAGCCATTCATCTTCACAATCTGTTAGCATAGTGTCAATGAAGTACACTCTGAATATGGTTAGCAAGGCAGATAATGCCACATTCACACATTTGAAGTTCAATATTTTGGATCATTAGCTTGTTTGGCCTTGACCTTGTAGGAGTTTTGTAATATTTTCTATTTCTCTGGTAGTTTTGTGTCATTCTGCTAATTGGGAGCGCTGTACCCCCGATAATGCTTACAATATGGCACCATTAAGACTGTCGGCTGTCTGAAAAGGTCACACATTTGCTTACAGTGGAAGTGGAGGCAGATGTCTTTTCTTCCTTTACAAGTGTTCTCCCTCCTTTTCTCTCCACTCCTCAATCTCTCTCAATCCCTTTCTACCCTTCTACCTTGTGAGACAAGGTCGTCTGGGGGTCAGTTCGCCGCACCGTCTCAAAGCTTGGTTTCGGGGCCCCAAGCTGTGAGCACGGGGAAGGAGCTTCGTATCCTAGCGACCTCCACGGCGCAGAGGTGGCCAGACACCTTGTTGTACCACTCTGGTGAGCGACCCCTTAAAGAACGAGAAAGAGAGACATAAGACACACATATTTTGAGTGGGGAAAAGCATTCACATACACTTGTACACCCAGCATCTCACACACGCACACAAACACACCACAGCCAGACAGTCGAGAGCATTTATTTACGTGGCATTCAAGTGACTGACTGCAAGCGTAAGGTAAATATTGCGCATATGAAAAGGCACTAGAACAGTACAACTGGTGTACTTTGTTGCGTTATAAACGTCATAAAATGTATAGTATGTCAATCCCTCCCAATGAAATACTGGATTCACCAGGAATCCATTTCTGAGCTTGCTTTAATCCACAGATTTATGGGGGGTGGTGAGACCAGACAATCTAAGCTACTAGCACTTCTGAAAAGCCTCACAACTGTGACTGACAGTTCCAGAAACCCATCAAAAAACAATATCAACACCACTGCATAAAACACTCGGTAACACTTTATTTGAAGGGGTCTACATAAGGGTGACATGAGCCTGTCACAAACATGACATGACACATATCATAAACATTAATGACACTTCATTCATGTTTACGACTGCTGTCATTAAGTGTCATTCGGTTTTTGTAAAGTCTACATCCCTGTCTGCATTTCAAAAACTGAATGACACTTAATGACAACAGTCATGAACATGAATATCAAATAAAGTGTTACCAAACATTCATTGCCAAAGACACGACTGTTTTGGGACAGCATAGACACATTTATAGGCTGTGCGAGATTATAAACAACTATAGCACAAGAAGAAGCAGTAGGTTACAGCAAAATACAGAGAATTACAAGACTGGACTGGATTGGCATAACTGGACTGCTTTCAAAGACAGATGTATCGCTTAGTAGTACATAACTTGACACTTGACTGCTATTTTTTGTCTGTCAGCAGGTGAGGCAAGTTAACACATCTGTGCATTAGGACGCTTGTTTGAAGCAGCTCCTTGAGACCCAAGTACCACTCAAATTTCATTGGTGCAGGTTCTCCAGTTTATCCACAAATACTGTGTCCAATCAGCCTGTGTTTCAGGTTATGCTATCGGACTACTGGGGATATATATAAACCAAGCTTTAAGGAACACACTGTTTTTGTGACCTGAAATCGCTGGAAGAAATCTGCTAAAAAAAAAAAAAAACTGTCAATAGGTGGCGCTAGTCAATCTGTCAATCAAATGCTGCTAGTCATTAAAACTCAAGATGATTCACATTCCCAGTGAGTTTCACAGTGGCCAGTGTTTCAGTGCCTCATGGAGGGATGACCAAAAAAACAGAGGAAAGAGACAAAAAAAAAGCCACACCTACAGACGTCAAAATTAACCAGCGTTAATAAAACAAATTATGAAAAAAGGAAAGACGAAATAAGCCTTCCAAAAGCTTTCACATCTCTAGAGCAGGCCACTGCACACGCAGTTCTGGTGCTCGTGTCCTCGTGTCCTTTGATGCTTGCACAAACTTTAGGTGACTTTTACTAAATGGAACTAGACAACTGTTCCCTTAACGGAGAAAGAGTTTTTGCCTGTTTTAGCCTTTGTCATTCAGGCTATTATTTTGTCAAATCTATCAGTATCGTTCACTCATAATGGTAAATCCACCAGGCAAATGGTTATAATCTACAGAATTTATAAAATATGGAGGGCCTACATTTTTCTCTTACATTTGAATGTGTGACTTTGCTTGACAGGTAGACTTGATAGTCTCATTCTACCATTATTGATCCATTCACATTTCTTTACATTTGCACACAATATATGGACTACAGTCTCGTACATCTGCGGCCACGCTTGACCACACCCCCGTCAAATATTTTCTCATTGTAGTTGCATGAATTGTGCTCATGGCATTTAGAGTTCAAAATGGTGAACTCTGCTAAAAGTTTCCATGCCTGAATGAGTAAGAAATGGAGGAAGACAAGAGCTAGGGAGAAAATGAAAGACAGAATCCAGCCCCTGCCACACACACACTCACACACACACACACACACACCTACAAAGTTACACTTTCCCAAATAGCTTTTCCAATAATTCAAGAGGGAAGCCATTTTTCACAACATCTCGCAGTTGATGAATATTCTGAATGAAATTCTCTTCCTTTAAAAACAACAAATAACAGAAAGGTGAAGAGAAAACCACTTTGAAAAGTCACTTTAAAGTGGTTGGAACAGACACAGTGTTTAGGACCTGACATGCATAACAAACTTACATTTCACTGGCCACAATTTAGGAAAAGCTTAAAGTGACTGAAAGCACTGTACTGCAAATATGCACAAACCTACTTGCAGTTATTTATGTTATTTTTCTTATTTTTTAATATGTTCTCAGTTGCTTCTATGATTGAAAAGAATGAGAGATTATGACTAATCTTACTTCCCAAAGGATAAAAAAAAAACACATCAAAACAGACAGACAAAAACAAGTCTAAAAGTGTCTGTCTATGGTTTTATTTTCTTCGGCGTCTGTTTATTCGTCTGTATTGGTTGCTTACCGGAGGTCAGAACGACAGTAGTGCGTGAGACGTGAGCGACCTGGTCCGCACGGCTCAATGATGATTCGCGAGGTCAGCAGCACCGCTCGAATGCCAGCCTCCAGCTGAACGTTGTCGTGGTCGACTGAGGAGGAGACGAGCACACAGACACCCCGTGGCAGATCATTACACCAGCGCCTGCAACAGGAACAAGTAAACACACACTAGCTTAAACCCGGCAACACACAATTCAGCACGTCACAATAACATCTGTGCAAACACAACAGACTTCTTGTATGTCTATGACAAAAAAAAAGAAAAGAAAAAGAAAAAAATATTACAGTTTATTGCTAGTTTGTAGTTTTAGCCTGAGGCTCACATCAAGTCTGAAGATGCAGGTGAATACAAAATGCATTTGTACAAACCTGGAAGTTTCAATTAGTAGTATAGGAAATTGTTGCCCAATTGATTTTCCCCACATTCAACAGATGAGGGGAGCCAAGATGTTCTCACACATGGGCTCACTTTAATGACCATGCCAATTTCCCCAGTCAGCTGCTCCCGCAGCCTAATCAGCTGAGATGGCCCGACCACACATACCATCACAAAAACAACTTCAGCACCAAAATGGCAGATATTTCAAGACCACATCTTCTTGAGACTGCAGTCATCAATGTATCAATATCCAAATCAATATCAGTATCAATATCAAGAGTGACAGCACAGACCAGCAGTATGTACATCAGAATACTGACCTAAGTTAAGCATCCTGAGGCTTGCAAGTTGTCCTTGAGCTTGTAAGAAGACAGATTACTGTAGTCTTCCAGAGTCAATCGGTACATTTCGATCATAGCCACTAATAACCAATGCTGGATAGAGCATCTACAGTATGTCATAACGCGCCAACTGTAGGGAAATCTACAGTAACCTAATCGATGGCTAAGATTAAATTCGACTGTAAACTCTACTAGCCTACCACATTAACAGCGTTGCCCCATCATCGCATCAAGGACATATTTCCGATTCTCTAACAACCAACTTGGAACCAACAATAACAATTATCATGTGACTTAACATTGCATCCTTAATGGCTAGGGCAAAGTAAGTGACCTTATTTATGTATACAGATGTAGGTACAGATGTAGGTGTCAGATAATCTAATTCTAACTCAAAAAAGCAACAAATGTTAATGTTGAGGATGAGAATGATGCATCAGTGCAACAGCAGGTTTTCATCCCCTCATTCTTAACACTGTGATGACAAAAAGACGATGGAGGCTGACAGCACTGATGAGAAGCAATAGCCTTTTTAAAAGTGTGGTCCCACCCCAAGGCAGTCTTATAAATAAAAGCTTTGTTGTGATCAAGGATGCCATGAATCGATTTCCTCGAACGATCAAGCAGCTTTAAAGTGGCAAGACTACTTAGCATTCAAGGACAAACTAGCTAGAGCAGTCTACGGGCTGTTGCGATGATATTATGCATCTGCACGTTTCCCTTGTCTGGCTTCTCACGTCCTGGTGCAACTTTGATCTCCACACACACTCTGGAGGCATTGGCAGTGTGTGACCACTTCATTGGCAGGGAGCGCTAAGTGGGCCACTAAGGGAAGTGATCCCTTGCCGTTTAAGGTGGCAACACAACTCACTTTAAAGGTGCTCCATGCTTTAAAAAAGCAAGATGAGAGGCGGCGTACTGTTGAAGCGGGGTTGGCAATGGAAGCAAAGGTTGCATAACTGTTAGCAACAGCCGCTAAATCAAAAAGCCAAGTTTATTTTGACGATACCATTGGTAGGTCATAGTAGGTCATACACCCAGTCTGATCCTTAAGAAACTTGAGAAACAGACGTGCGTGTTTTTATCGCCTATGGTGTATGTGCGTTTCTCACTCACTCACACACACACACACACACACACACACAGGGAGTGCAAAACACAGGTCAATGTGCTTTCAGCGTCACCTCAACACGACAAAGTCGCGGCGTGGGTGCGGCGCCATGCTGTCGTTAATGTAGTGGAAGACCTCGGTGTTGTTCTCCAGGCTCTGGATGATGCGGCTGTGCAGGAGGTCCTCGTCCCACAGGTGCCGCTCCCGCAGGACCCGCTGCAGCACCACGCCGGCCGGGGCCTCCATCTCCGCAGACACACGCCACAGCCGGATCGGATGCCCATCGCCCACCTGTGGGGAAGGTAATCAGGACACAGCGTGTGAGAAGGAGGGACAGATTAGGGACAGATACAGAGAGAGAGAGAGAGAGAGAGAGAGAGAGAGAGAGAGAGAAAGAAGAGAGAACGAAAGAAACAGAGAGAGAGAGAGAGAGAAAAAGAAAGAGACTTTAATAGATTAGACTCCTTCTCTGTCCAGGAGCAAACATCACAAAATCACACACACACACACACACACACACACACACACATCAAAGGTACCCTAGAAGGCACTAACATCATGCAGCAATTGGTTAGAACTTCTGGTTGCTGTCCCCATTTGTTGGCACCACCGGTCTACCTCTGGAGGAAGAGTCGTTGTTCCTTTTTAAGCAGTCAGCATTCAGTAGATTGAAGCAAAAAAATATAAAAATAAAAAAACCCTCTCATAATAAGTCAGGATGAGCCTTTTGTCAGTGTGTGTGTGTGTGTGAGGAAGAGAGACAGACAGACAGACAGGAAGGCAGACGGAACTAGGGAGGTCGACACTAAAGGGGTAAAAAGCTGACAACACAGTGAGCATCTTGCGTTGGTTTCCCCAGCGTCAATTTTTGCTCCCTCATTCCTTCTCATGTCTGGAGCTGGCATTTCCCCAACCAGTACACATAAAAGTGCCAGTGAAGCAGCCTTCTCCCCAACTACACTCCCATAAGCAAATGTTTCATCACACGCCAGCTCCCCCTGCACCCTCCTTCACACACGCCCGCCTGCTACCTCACAAATTCACACACAAGCACGCGCCAGCATGCAAATGAAAACACATCTAAATTTATCCATCCTCATCGCCTCTGACAACTTTTAGGCAGTGTGTGTGTGTGTGTGTGTGTCAAATCATGCAAGCAAAATATTTTCTGAGACGAGTGTCCTACACATTCAAATTGTTGTCTTCATCATGTTTCCCCTTTTTGTTATGCTGTTAAACTGTGGAAAGACACCACGCTAGATATTTTAGCATCTCTATATCAATGGGCCACATTGTTCAAAACACATAATTCGGCATAAATTTTAGCTCTCCAGATGCGTAAGCAGACCATAACCAAAGCTACTGCCATACCACCACGCCGTTACAGATGCTGTCCTTTGAGTTGACCACGAAACAATCAGGATGATTCTTCTCCTCATGGTCATCCCCAGTTTTCATTGCAGGAGTGTAAAAGTATATATATATATATATAAAAAAAAAAATCTTTTATGATCTTATGAACTCACACAATGGTTTTAATTTCAGAAACAGACCTCATATTGGATCAATACCTTTATGTGATGAATAAGTAATGGATGCCTTCACATCTTTAATTCTGATTGACTCAATGTGATGGCCTTTTAAGTCCATTCACAATGGTAGCTAATATAATTCTTGTTTTTCATGTTCCACCTTGTATTGTTTTTAACACTATTCACCTTCTAACAGAATTTTATTGGCCATTCCATTTTTGTGGAATGTAGCAAGTAGCAAATTTCAAATAGGCATCCCCACACACCTAAATAATTTAGTGCAGTTTTAACAGTTGATATGTAATATATCTTTGATACGTCACATTTATGGCTGGGTTGTTTTAAAAAATAATAGTATTTGTTTTTACTGAAACGTTTGGGAAATGGACAAGATTTTATCAAAACAAAAAGGGCAGTTGGAGAAGTTAAAAGACTGAGCTGGGTCAGCAGATTTATGCTCAATCATGCTTTGGAAAGACACTTAAGCTTAGAATCACTCCTGGTCTGGTTAAAGCAATGTGTGGCTAAGAAAAGCCTTATGCGTTAAAGGAAATATCTTTGCATTTTCCCTGCTGCACTCAGCTGAATAAATCTGCATCTTGATTGAACATTGTCTTGCTGACAGGGTCCACAATTTACCTACTTACAAACATGTGTGTGTGTGTGTGCGTGTATATGTGTGTGGCATGTCAAGATCAAAGCAGGTTGTGAAATGAGCATTTCAGAGACTCTCTCTCTCTGTGTGTGTGTGTGTGTGTGTGTGTGTGTGTGTGTGTGTAAAGATGTGTTTGTAAATGACTAGAAAGCCAGCAGCATGGGCAAATTGTAAGCAGACAGTTCCAGACAGGGCAATTCTGTTTGTGTCTACAAAGTTCCACACTGAAAGTTAAGATACTGTGTGTGTGTGTGTGTGTGTGTGTGTGTGTGTCTTACATATGTGCAGCTATTCTAAGGGGACCATTAAAGAATGAGCTGGCAGTTTGAACAGAGGATTCACAAACAGAAGATAATGTGTGACTCATTTCAGTCATTCAAGTCAGTCTGTGTGTGTGTGTGTGTGTGTGTGTGTATAAGTGTATGTGTTTGTGTGTGTGTCAAAGAAAATAACATGCAGTATGAAACTAGGAACAGGGTTCCCTTTTGGTGTGTGTGTGTGTGTGTGTGTGTGTGTGTGTGTGTGTGTGGTCAAAGCTGCTGGGATGCCGCTTGCGCATGAAGTTCTAAGGAGTATGTAGAGCATTGTGGAAGGCATCTATTATTCTCTGTGCATTTGGCTGTGTCTGTGTTCAAAGGCTTGCTGGCATTTTCAGTACCTTCAATTTATTTAATCTGGACCATCTCCAAACTTTAACCTTAAAATAAACTCTAACCTTTATACAGTGGGATGCAAAAATTTGGGCAACCTTGTGATTTTTCTGTATAAATCGTTGGTTGTTATGATAAAAAATGTCAGTTAAATATATATAGGAGACACACACAGTGATATTTGAGAAGTGAAATAAAGTTTATTGGATTTACAGAAAGTGTGCAATAATTGTTTAAATAAAATTAGGCAGGTGCATAAATTTGGGCGCTGTTGTCATTTTATTGATTCCAAAACCTTTAGAACTAATTATTGGAACTTAAAGTGGCTTTGTAAGCTCAGTAACCCCTGACCTACGTACATAGTTGAATCCAATTTTGAGAAAGAGTATTTAAGGGGGTCAATTGTAAGTTTCCCACCTCTTTTAATTTTCTCTGAAGAGTAGCAACATGGGGGTATCAAAACAACTCTCAAATGACCTGAAGACAAAGATTGTTCACCATCATAGTTTAGGGGAAGGATACAGAAAGCTGTCTCAGAGATTTAAGCTGCCTGTTTCCACAGTTTGGAACATATTGAGGAAATCGAAAACCACAGGCTCCGTTCAAGTTAAAGAGGCACTCAGTAAGTCTGTTTTTAACCCTGCATTAAACGCCACAAACCTGTAGGGGGAGCTCTGTACAGTTAACTGTATTGCTGTAGTGTACACTCCCTCAGAAGTTGCAAGTTCCGTATTCAATATAAAGGGCTGTACAGCGGTGTGCTCATTCGCTGTTTGCTACACAACAGACCAGTCTAACATAAAAAACGATTTCTAAGCGATTTTATGACCACAAAAATGGTTGCATAAACTTACTAAGTGCCTCTTTAAGGCTCAAAGTGGCAGACCAAGAAAATTCTCGGATAGACAGAAGCGATGAATGGTGAGAGCAGTCAGAGTCAACCCACAGACCAGCACCAAAGACCTACACCATCATCTTGCTGCAGATGGAGTCACTGTGCATCGTTCAACCATTCGGCGCACTTTACACAAGGAGATATTGTATGTAAGAGTGATGGAGAGGAAGCCTTTTCTCCGCCAACAGCACAAACAGAGTCGCTTGAGGTATGCTAAAGCACATTTGGACAAGCCAGCTTCATTTTGGAATAAGGTGCTGTGGACTGATGAGACTAAAATTGTGTTATTTGGGCATAACAAGGGGCGTTATTCATGGAGGAAAAAGAACACAGCATTCCAAGAAAAACACCTGCTATCTACAGTAAAATATGGTGGTGGTTCCATCATGCTGTGGGGCTGTGTGGCCAGTGCAGGGACTGGGAATCTTGTCAAAGTTGAGGGACGCATGGATTCCACTCAGTATCAGCAGATTCTGGAGACCAATGTCCAGGAATCAGTGACAAAGCTGAAGCTGCGCCGGGGTTGGATCTTTCAACAAGACAACAACCCTAAACACTGCTCAAAATCCACTAAGGCATTCAGTTTGGTTAAGTCACTTTATTGTAAATTTCTCTACATATACTGGACATACAGACGAATCGAAATCACACTCCCATTCTCACACAGTCACACACCAGTGGAGGGGATTAACATGCAAGGCTCCAGTCTGCCACCAGGAGCAATTTGGGGTTCAGTGTCTTGCTCAAGGACACTTCGATGGGGTCCTGAATATAATTGAAAATCTGTGGTGTGAGTTAAAGAGAGCTGTCCATGCTCGGAAGCCATCAAACCTGAATGAACAGAGGAATTGTCCAAAATACCTTCACCCAGAATCCAGACTCTCATTGAAACCTACAGGAAGCATTTAGAGGCTGTAATTTCTGAAAAAGGAGGATCTACTAAATATTGATTTCATTTCTTTTTTGTGGTGCCCAAACTTATGCACCTGCCTAATTTTGTTTAAACAATTATTGCACACCTTGTCTAAATCCAATAAACTTCCTTTCACTTCTCAAATATCACTGTGTGTGTCTCCTATATGATATATTTAACTGACATTTTTTATTGTAACAACCAACAATTTATACAGGAAAATCATGACGATTAACAAGGTTGTCCAAACTTTTGCATCCCACTGTATGTGTGTGTGTGTGTGTGTGTGTGTGTGTGTGTGTGTGTGTGTGTGAGAGAGAGAGAGAGAGAGAGAGAGAGAGAGAGAAAGTGCGAGAAGGAGCTACTTTCTAATTTACATGTGTGTGTTTGTGTACACGCATATTCCTTACTTTCTTATAAGCCAGCTCGGTGTGCTCGGGACCTGGGGCGCTGTGCCACCCCTTGCTCTTCTCGCTGGCCTCTCGGAGCAGGCACTGGATATTGTCCTCCAGATAGGCCCGGAAGTCCACGGGCTCGCCCTGCAGGTTCACCCCCAGAGCGTGCAGCGGGAGCGGCTGAGCGTCCGCCGCCACGTACGAGTTACGGGACTGCAGCATCATCTCATGGGGAATCTGACGAAAAGAGTGGCCAGAAAGTTATTAGTAACATATTATTGTAATTATCATTTGGGTAACACTTTATTTTAAGATTCACATGTTAATCACTACTACATACCTGATTAATGTTTGTTTTACTGACTGTATTACTGACTTGTAATTAATGTCTGTATAACTGACTTGTAAACAGTAAGTAGAAGTCAAGGCCAACTAAATCCTTTCTAAGATCATATCAAGAATAAACAGCTAATTCATCATGAGCAAGAAACTTGTAAATAAATGGCTAATGGCTCATTTGTATAGTGACACTAGGAGCGTGTGCTTGTGTATGTGTGTAAAAGCGTGTGTGTGTGCACGTGCGCGCGTGTGTGTTACCTGGAATAGTTTCTTGCATTCTGTGATCATGTGACTGAGGCATTTAGTGGCTGCCATGTTCTCACTGAGGTCCTTCTGGTCGGGTTTGCTGCCTCCCTTTCTGTTAATCAACCTGTCAGCACACACAGATCAAACATCAGCAAGTGGAGGTGTGCCTTCAAAGCCACACACACACACACACACACACACACACACACACACACACAATAATGGCAAAATGTCATGTTATGAATTGTAGTGTTCAGAAATACAGAGTACTTTCATGACATTATGCCATGTCATTTGCATTTACTGAAAGAGAAAATAGGATAAATAACTTGGGCATCGCGCACGCACACACACACACGTCACCACCAATCTCCAAAATGTCATTAGGGTTGTCTATGTAATTAAGGAGAGTGACAGGTAAGAAAGATAAAGTAGGACTGGTGACAACACATCTCTGCAAATCTCCACACACACACAAACTTTCAATCTGAAGTTGATTTAGTCACTGCACAGGCAAGGACACCAGGGAAATCCAACAGTGTAATTACTATAGATGGACTGGCAGCTCCAACCGCTATTACTTACAAACACACCCCTCAACACTCTCTCACTCTCTCTCTCACACACACACACACACACACACACACACACACACACACACAGAATCCCTTTATAATATTATTACACTCACTTGACAAAATTACACCCAGTTTTGCCATTCTTACACATTCATAAACAGACTAAATGACACAAACATGTACATCACATCATTGAGCGTGACCAAGATAACCAATCCCAGACCAATCAAGCTGTCCTTCTAACAACTACGTGAAGGCACCACGCAATGTAAACCAATCAGAAGCAACGTAAGGTGGACCTCGGCGTCTCCAACTTTCACCAATGGATGCGCCAGTTTGAGAAGGTGGAAGAGCCCGTGCCTATTAAAAATTCTCAGGTGCAAGCTGTTGAAGATCTCAAACAGGAATGTATACAGGCCAGTGTGTTGTCCAAACTTAAAATAGGGTTTCTTAATTGATATGGGTTCTTCTGATATAATGCCGAGAGCTCTAGCTGAGCTGAGCTCATCACAGATACAGTAGGCTGTATTTGGTAGCTTGTTGCTCTAACGTTAATGTTAGGCATATTATGTAGCCTATTAAAGAACGGTTTGTGTTGTATTGTAAAAGAACGGTGCAAGTCATGTTAATACCGAGTTTATATATTGTCATACATCCAGAACGGAGTGGCGGAGTAAGATCATTGTAGCCTACTGGGAAACTTGTTTCTATCTGTGCAGTGTGCACATGAAAATAAAGCTTTGAACCCTTTCAAAACAAATAGCAAAGTAATGTAAGCAGGATGAGCTGCAGGAATGTCACAGCTAAGGACTTAATTTACGTTGTACACTCTCAACTATGTTAAGTAGGCTAAGTTAGAGTAGCAGTAGTTTTAACAGACTACTTTTTAGACTTTTGGTTAAGAACTCTGTCATGAAATTTGTTCAACGACTAGTTTGTAAAGACAATGTGTTAAATTATTTGAAATATCTTGAATTTTATTCAGGTAGCCTGGTAGTAAAACCAGCCCCTGAAGTTCTAAAATATTTGTATCTAGCTCAGCTTTGACAACTCTTCCCCCTGTACACTGAATGGGAGAAAATCAGCTCAATGGGATCATCCTGACTAGCATTGTAGGGAGATGAGTAGCCATTACGTAATATAAGTGTTTTCTGTGAGAGGGTGTTTTCTGTGGTGGCCCTTGACAAAACTAAGACAAGAAACAACTTGGCCTTTAATGGCACTCTTTCTGCCAACATGACCTAAAGATGGCTCATTTGGAGCCATTCTACCAATGGGAGCCTTCACCAAAATTAAGGTCGTCAAAAATGCCACAGTCACGTGGGCTACAACAAACACCATATGCATATGCACACTTTGGACATTTTTTGTTCATTTTCTGTTTGTAAATGCTCTGTTCTGTGACTAAACCAAATGCATCCATCAAAACGTGCCTACACAATGTAGGGCTACTACACAATGTAAGACGTACATTCCCCCCCCCCCCCCTCCTCCACCTTCTCACTCCAAGGTTTTTTCAAAACTTGGCAGCCCTGCATCATACACCACAACTCATTCACATCCACATGCAAACAGGATCGTGGAGGAGGGGGTCAGGTTGGGTTCATTGTTATAACCACAGGGGGCCACACACACTCACACACACACGACACACTTACCGTGGTGAGTTGCCATCTTTCTTGGAGACATTAAGGTGCAGTATTGATGGGGCCAGGCACACGGCCAGGGTTTCGGCAGTCATCTGATTGGCTGTCGCTGAGGCGATGTCACTGAGGAAGAAGAGCAGAGTCTGCAGCACCTCTCGGTTCTCATCTGGCAAAAGGATGACCGCTGCCTGTGCCGCCTGAAGACGCTGCTCTTTAGGGACGCCTGTGCGTGTGCACACACACACACACACACACACACACAGACCACAAGGACACCACACATTGTCAGTACTTTAATCAATAACATCTCCAATTTTTCACAAACAAGTCAACAGATTTATTTCTACAAATCTAATGTAACTGCCTGACTACACACACACACACACACACACACACACACACACTCTTAACCCACGCATACACACAAACACACACACACTTACACTGATAGATCTGCAGGAACGTGTCAGTGAGCTTGCTAGTCAGAACAGGCTCTGGCAGGTCCCTGAAGTACTGTTTCAAGAGGTCAGCCACATCGTAAGCTGATTGGCCCGTGTAGGTCACGTGATCCGGCGAGCTCTCATTTAACTGCCGCAAGGACTGGATGCGGGATTTCACACCCGATTTCCGGAAGAGTCCCACCTGAGAGGGGTGATAAAACAGCACCAGGGCAGAAAGGCACGCACACACACACACAGACAGACAACACGAAAAGTGAATAAAAGTCACACCATATAGAAAGTCACACTCTATAAAAAAGTATAAGACATGGTAAATTACACATCCCCTGGGTGAAGGTGAACTATGTGCATGGAAGTTCACACAGAACAGTTTTTGTGCTCCAATAATAAATAAATAATAATGTTTTCAAATTGTGTGTGAGTGTGTGTGTGTGTGTATATATATATATATATATTATATATTATATATATATACATGGATATTATTTTTTTTATCAGTCACACATTGGAGTACCTGTCCGAGGCACTGGCTGCGCAGGTATCTCATGGCCTGCTGGATGCTCTGTGGGAGTGGCTGGCCGCTGCGCTGGACGTTGATGATGGGAGGCACGCCGAACACGTGCTTGTCCCTGTAGTCCGGCACCTTGGAGCGCTTCATGAACTTGGGCACCGCCCTGGTGGAGACACACAAGCAAGGTCCCACGCGCAGCGATCAATGACAGTCATGCAATGCAACCTTTAGCTGATACAAATCCAGATCCAGGCGCTCGCGTCCGCTAAGATTACCCGATTCTGTGCGGGCAGGGAGCTTAGTCCTGTGGGAGGTTTATTCACACCACACCACTTTTACTGTGAACTTCAAGCACATCTCTTGGTGCAGAACAAAGAACATATTGCACGGCATACACTAGTGATGCGTGGGTCGGGTATTTTTCCAACCGAAGACGGAGTTAATTTATCTTACATAATGAGCTGGCAGCTCGATTCCCTGCTTAGAAACTTTGGAGGCCACCCCTGTCATTAGAGCCGACAGTATAGAAGTTGCTTGCGAATAGGATCCATAATATTCTACAGCAATAAACATAACATGAGGCCAATCACTGCCAAGGGCAAGACAAGACACTGACCCCATCCTCTTGGGGTATTCATATGAGCAAAGTGGGATGGATGAAACACAGAGTAGGTTAATTGAGAAGGCCAAGGTTTGTATTTTCTTAATGAGCTTATTTAGGCTCTTTTTACATCAGTGAGGGTCAGTCACTTGGAAGTTTCTCCAATTAAATTGGCCATAATTGCAAAAGAGGAGAGAGTTAATTGCCGTCTGTCCCCAAAACTAGGGTTCATTTAGCATTTCAATCACTGCACTTCACTCAAGCTTTCAGATCTTTGATGTTGGTTCTTGAGTGAGTAAATGCAGTGTTTGCGGGTGCATGCATGTGCTTCTGAGTTTGTGTGTGTGTTTTAGGTTCCTGTTGGCCATGACAGCTGCAAAAAGATAATGCTCCCTTTTAGAGAGCACAGCAGAGAAATAAATCATCTATTAGTCCTAAGAACCGTGTCAGCCTGACAGGCTGTGGAAACACACACAATCTCAGACACACACACACACACAGTTGATACACACCAACGCATAGAAGCACACAACCCTAATGCTGCCATGAGGGAATGCATCCACACTTCCCCACGGACATTGTTAATCGTTTTTTTGCTGTGGGACACCCCCCTCCACACATACACACACAAACACACACACATACACAGCATAGAGGCTGAGCACTTCTGGCCATGTCAGTCATGATGGTTTGTCTGACTCCTTCTGGCTTCAGTCGTTTCATAACAAAATAAATCTCCTCCATCTCAGCACTCCAAACCCATTGGCCTGGTGAGACTTCAAGCTCCAAGGTCCACATGAAGAGAAAAAAAACTAAAGCAGACAGAGCAGTCTACTCAGGGATAATGCAAATCTAAATTTTCTCAGCTGAATTTTAAAATGGGTAATTTATGTTTTAGATACTTTCGAACACAATAACGATATTAACTTTAATAGGCCATGTCCTAACTAACCTCAAACTGTTCTTAATAACAGGAGGAACGGAGCATGTGTTGTTTGCGTATCAGTTTTGCACAGGCTGCTGAGAGCAAATATTCCCCCTTCTTTTGATCTGACATCTCAAGAATGTTTATTATTTTTCACATGCACTCTGGAAAAAAAAAATCAATACGATTCATTCAATCTGAAGTGTGTATTTGTATGTGTGTTCAGGTGTGTTTGAGTGAACAGTGACGTTGTGTGTGAGGTCAGTGTGTACATTAGTGTGTGTGTGTGTGTATTGCCCTCACCAATTCCAGCCATGTTTGCTGGTCTCACAGTGCCTCTCCATGATGGCGGTGAGCCGGAGCAACGAGAGCTTCTGCAGCAGGTTGAGCTGGGCGGCCGACTGCCGGTTGATCTCCAGGGAGGCGGCGGTCACGCTCGGGCGGTGCGAGTTCTGGAAGCTGTGCCAGCGGAGCTTCCTGCCAGGCGACAGAGGACGGGCACGGGCGCAGACTTTTTATTAAGACACCGCCAGCTTTGGTTTCTTCTTCAACCACCCACCCCACTTCCACACACACACCACTTCTCCCCCTTCACCCAAAACATAATCCAAAACTGCATCGGTCACATAGAGAGCTAATTAAAACAGGGAAAATCCAGCCAGATGAGTTGGAGCCAATTATCCCAAAGGCTGGGGTAGTTTCAAAATCACCAGTTTTATCTGACAGACGTTATCTGATGAAAATCCCCTTGAGTCACTGAGCAGCAATAGGAGTGCAACGGGATGAGAGAGGATGGTGGACTCTACAGCCCAGCTCCCAGCTTCGCCTACGGTGATGCATGAGACATAGAACCTGGCCTAAGGCACACTTACACAGGTATGGTATTACTGCCTCAGGGACGCTGAAACGCTTGTCCTCTCGGGTGGGCTGGAGAGCTTTAGACAGCACTACAGTTTTGTCTAGTGCACAACATCACCAGTGTATATCAACTTAATAAAAGAGTCAACTGCTTGGTCATTTTGCTGTGTCTGATTTACCTGCCCGAGTGGGGCATAGTGGCACAAGCAACCTGAAAAAAAAACCCAAAACACAACAAAACCAAAAAAAAAAAAAAAAAAAAAAATCTATAAAAAAAAAAAAAAACAGTACCTGCTCGGTCTGGTGAGTGACGCTCCGACGCCCGAGTCTCTCCTCTCTCTCATCTCGCTTTCTCCATCACCATCGTTCATGGAGTTGCCGGTGCTGTCGTAGTCGCTCATGGCCGTCCCTACGTCCGACATAGACTGCTCCTCCAAATGCGGGCTGCTGGCTACAGTGGAGTCTACGGCCGAGTCTTCCTCTGTGTGGGATTGGTCGAGCTGCCGCGACCACTGGTCAATGTTGTCCTGAAGTCCGTGAACTTGCCTGAGAATGTCGTCCAGGTCCAGGGCCTGCTCGGTGCCAGCCAGATTGAGCAACTCCTCGGAGCTCCCGCCTGCTTCCGGAACGTTGTCGTAGACGCTGCCAACGGACGACGTCGAATTCCGTCGCTTCCGGAAAGCAGAGTCGTCGTTGGAGAAGTCTTGCGAGTCGCTGCGGCTGCTCATGCTGCCCACTGAGAAGTCGCAGCCTTCCCCGGGCCAGCCAATGGCATTAGCGCTGTCCCTGAGCGAGGCAGGACAGAGGCTCTCAATGGACAACGAACGGGGGAATGTTCCAGGCTTGTGGTCCTTGGGAAGATGGACTAACCTCCTTCCTTGCTGCCTGATCCTTAATGACATGCTGCGGTCGGTGGCTTGAGGCCGGCTCCAGGCGAGCTGGTAGTCCTCCAGGTAAAGGCAGGAGCGGCGAGGGACGGTGGCTGCGAAATCGGCTTTTTTGCAACGACTTAGGCTGCTCCTGCAGATGGTGTGGGCCTTCCCTGCTTTGGCCTTTCGCCCCGGCAGGCTCTCGTCAGAAGTGCACTGGAGTCCATCCCGTGGCATCCTTGTCGACATCGCTGTTGCCGCGTCGGCCGCTTCCCGTTCCAGATCCTTCCTCCTTAGCGACTCCATCCGGCGGAGGAAGGATCGCGAGCATCTCTTGGGCTTGTCCCTTACCAATGGTGATGAGGATGATGACGATGTTCTCTGTTTCTTCTCGTCTTCTTCGCCATCGGCATCCTGGTGGATATCCGCCCCGATGGCAAGACCAATGCCACTGCTGCTGCCGAAAGCGGGCACCGCTGCCTCAGAAGGGCTGTTCTCACGTGTACTCTCTATGCTTAGGCTGCTGTCGCTGAGAGCAGATGCTGCTGACGCCACGGAGGTGACCTCCAAGTTGCTGAAATCACTCAGCACGCTCTCGCTGCTGGCCGACGCCCTCAGGGGGCGGAGAGGGGTGGCGTTCCCAACCCGGTCGCCGGGCGAGTCCGGTGAGAGCGGTCGAAGCCTTGACCAGGTCTTGCTCTCGCGCTGGAAAGCCCAGCGATCACTGATGGCGCACACATCGTCCTCCTCAGAGTCCTCACTCTGCATGGCAAATCAGCACAGAATACACTTGTAAATACTTTAGCTAAAATATGGAAAAAAAAAAAAACACACATCCACACACACACATACAAACGGGTGGCAGAAGGAACAGAAAAGAAAGGGTAGTAGAATGAACAGAAAGAACAAAATCTAACATTGAGTATGCACCTTCGGGTCAAAGACATTTAAAAAAATGTATGATGTTAAATGACAAATACACAGTTTTCAGACAAGGTCACTGGATGCGTCACAGGAAAAAAAGGTAATTGGTGCAATTTTAGACCACATTTAATCAACCCAAAAAAGAATTGAGCTGACCTTATGAAAATGGAAATATTGGTTGCCCAGGTTGTATCTGTTGGCTTGTCTATGCATATCAAGCAGAGCCAGGCCTAAATGATGTTCTAACCAGTCACAACACTGCACCTACCTGCTTGCACTGAAAGTGAACTTCCAGTCGCATGGCAGCGCACTTGTTTAGCGTCGCCAGCCTCCTGTTGAGATACACAGAGATGATTATTTTATTTAGAATGATTGATGATGATATCAAAGAACAGCATACATTCAAAAATAGCTGGTTGTTTCAAATGATAACATAATACAAATAATGTGATAGTAATAAATGAATACATTTCCAGAAGACGCACATGCGCACACACACACACACACACACACACACACACACACACAAGCTGTCTGTGTGAGAACAGCTGCGGCTGCAATGAGATTAGGAATCCCATTGCTGACTCGGAGAGATATTTGAAATTACACATAGATGCAGTAAAATGCACACCAATGGCCAGCTGGCAAGTTGAATTAAAAGTTCATTATTTAATATATTTTATATCTTGTGTTTTACAGAATGTACAGAATCATTACCATATAAAATGCCACCAAATCTAACAGGTATAGCTGCAATGGAAACATAAAAGATAAGAGAGAGCTATGCAGCAGATACACTCATGAT
Organism: Limnothrissa miodon; assembly: GCA_017657215.1. Classification (NCBI taxonomy): domain Eukaryota; kingdom Metazoa; phylum Chordata; class Actinopteri; order Clupeiformes; family Clupeidae; genus Limnothrissa; species Limnothrissa miodon. The sequence goes on along the minus strand of JAGFZM010000052.1, from coordinate 3,044,555 downwards.
TCACAACTGACACAGCCAGCATTTCTGTATGCAGCCCAGTCTTGTGAGTGAGAGCAAAACAACTCCTTGTGGCTCACGCTAAATGACTGGCACTTGGAGTTCATCAAACTGGCATAAGCATATTAGGCATACTGCCCCTACTGAAGATAAAGTAAGCATCCGTGTTTGATTTGGTATCCAAAATCCCAAATGAGTCAAAATCTCAAAGTCAGTTACACATAACACACTTGAGGGGATGGGGGAGTAAGGGTGGTATTGGAAGAAATGGAAAGAAAATGTTTAAAAACATCAAGAGAGGATATTGAAAGAAAAGAAAATGAAACATTTAGAAAGCAAAGGCAACCATGCTAGCATGATCATAATTCAAAACCAATCCTCTGCCCTTTAAAGAGAATGGGGGGTGGGGGGAGTTTAGGGGTTGAATGATTTTGCTCTCGAAACTATAGGATATAATTTACTAGAGATAACTAGAGTGTGAGGTTGAATCATTACAGAAGGTAGAAAGCAATGACACTGCAATGCTTCCTAAGGAAACAGGAGTTATTTTAGATGCTGCATGTAAAAAAAAAAAAAACATTGTAATTCAGAAAAGATCATATGCAGATCATATGCATGTGAATCGCGTTTCTGTTTTTTTTATTGTGCAGCTCTAGGTATCGTCTATAATACAATTAGGCTTTTCTCTCCCATGCTCCCCATATTTACTTCACTTGGCTTGTATGTGAGTGTTGTTTCTCTCTGTTTTGTGTATGTGCCCACGTTCTTGTGCATGTGTGTATGTGTGTGTGCGCGCGGGCGTGTGGCTTATACTGAAAACACACAGCTCCTCGTGGGGCTGTTCCTTTTGAGTTTACATTCAGGTGAGTTCTTCTGGGGTGGAATGAAGTCTGGCAGGGGCACCTGCCTGCCTCTGCCAGACAGGAGAGCGAGCAATGGGAAAGCTCCCACAGGGCATGGGCGGCTTAAGACTGTTTGAAGCGTGCACCTTATCTTTGTCACAGTCCATGCCTCCAAACGAGGGTGTGTCAACAGGCAAATCTCACTGCCCGGATTCATCTACTTATCTTATATACAGTCAGAAATCCGAAGACGTTTACTCTGAAGTCATGACGAATTGGGAGGAAAGTCAATGTAAGAGGGAATGGGGGATGGGAAAGAAAAAAAATGGACTAAGGGAATGAGGATGAAAAGTGAATAGTCAGAGATGGAAAAAAGCACAGAAGGTAAAGTAACATGAGTACAAAGGGAAGTCAGAGGGTGGAGGATGAGGGCTTGAGTCGAGTGTTAGAACGCCATTCACGGTGCAGAATACTGTGACTCATGGTTTGCTTTTGTGACTCCCTATGAAGTAGATCTTCTCAATCAGTGCCAGATGACACCACTTTGAAAGGGAGTCGGTACCAATCACGTTTATAGCCAGACCCCTGCCCCCTAATTGCTGTTCAACTTAACAAGATAGTGTGTGATTTGAATTGGTAATGTTCCCAATTGGTAATGCAGAAAGCTTTGGTTTTCATCCAGACGATAACTGCATTGTGTGTTGAACATCGGAACACACCGCTGAACACACCTGAGTAACATCAGTTTATCACCAGAGGCATCATCGTCATCATCTTTATTTGTAGACGCAAGGTCCATAGACAAACATCTTAAAAACTAGACAGTACAACACAACACTTATAGAAGACAGTCATACCAATGCTTCCATTGCACTTGTGATAATGCCATTCCATTGACTTGAAAAGGCTTATTTTCCAGTTCCACTTCAGTCATAAACGCACACAAACTTATATTGCGAGAGAGAGAGAGAGAGAGAGAGAGAGAGAGAGAGAGAGAGAGAGAGAGAGAGA
>JAGFZM010000052.1:3019187-3042695 GCA_017657215.1 Limnothrissa miodon | reverse complement strand
AGAGAGAGAGAGAGAGAGAGAGAGAGAGAGAGAGAGAGAGAGAGAGAAGAAGAAGAAGAAGAAGAAGAAGAAGAGAGATAGGTGGAAAAAAATGTGTTGAGTACTTTGTTGTTGCATAAAGGATTACTTATTTAGCCACCCTTGTCTTTGTTATCAATAGCTTGTTTTTCTTGGAAGACAAAAGGTGTGTTCTATCATGGGCTATTCTCTGTGAATACCTGCACTGTTGATGGTCTATCATTTATCAAAAAAAAATTATGCATACTGACTAAGCCCACCCCCTCCCAATCACAAAAGGTGAAGCCTGTCAGGTTACAAAGAAAGAAAATTAATTAAATCCCAATAACAATTATTCAGAAAACAATCACATCTGCCCTTGAGGAATCTGACTTTTGTACTTTTCTTTACATGCAATTTAAAGCTGCTTTGATGAAAGAATGCATTAACACCCACAATGCGTCTTTTGTCATCAGCATTTTTCACTAGCAAGACCGAACAGAAATGAAGTTCTTGGCACAGCAGCTGTCTCTAGTGGAAGTACCTAAGAGGTCTCTCTATTTTACATAGAAGTGAGGCAATGCAGAACTGATATGAGACAGACAGATACACATCATGGAGATGTCTGATTGTCATTTATCCAAATCATAGTTGTTCAGTTATAGGACACTGGACTTCTTTTATTATTATTTTTTTTGTTTCACTTTTCATCCGAAAAGTGTCATCAGTTCAAACTAGAACTAGAACTTGAAAATCTAAATGTAATTAAATGAATTGGGTGGTTTCAGTGGTGCTACTGACCATGATGGGAAATGGCTGGATCATGTGGCTTCTAATAATGTGAATAATGGGAGTCAAAACAATCAGCTAGATAAGGGTGTTTTTGTTCAGAACTTGCTTGATCACATTTATTTGGGTTACAAACTGGTGAGTGCAGGCTAAGCGCATTTAGAGAATGGAAAGATGGAACTAGAAAAGTTAAATGAACTAGCAAATATCAAAGCGCGCAAGTCAGCTCAATAAGTGCAAGGTTGGCACAAATTACGTGCATCATTTGAATAAAACCAGTTCCATGAACTGAATTGGATGGAATGAATTGAATACAGTGATCTGTTCCTCTGAGACCTTGAAAAGTTAAAAGTCTCTTTACCTCTTTACTTTGTGTAAGTAACTTGTGTAAGTACTTACTTAGTTAATGCTCTAAAAGTGTTGCAGTAATGGAATGAGCCAAGAAAAAAAGAAAGATGAGAGTTGATCAAAGGGAGCAGATGGACGTAGGTTGGCCATTCCTGATCAGACACTGAAATGTTTTGCCATTTATACAATTATTTTTGCTTTTATTTTCATTTTTAAATAATATTAATTTTAGCTACGTATTTTGTTTTAAAGCTGATTTTTACCTTCCTTTCACTTACTTTTTTTCTCTTGCACTCTCTCCTTCTCTCTCTCTCTCTCTCTCTCTCTCACACACACACACACACACACACAAAGAAGAGAGAGTGTGAACCCATGGTCTTGACATCAATTCAGGATGTACTTAGTACCAACGTTCTATTGAAACCCACATTTCTAAGGGCACAAAATACTTTGCTCTGGGAGCTCCTAGACACTGGGATTGGAGCCTTGCTTCCTTCTCTTCATTCATTCTTTCTTCCTTTCTTTCTCATTGTCCTTGAAACTCCACCCCAACCCCCCATCCAGACAAACTCACATCTTTCTTTTTCATTTCTGGACTCATCCCATTACTCTCTCCTGCTACACCTTTAGAGCAGCTGAGGAAATCTCATTATCTGCCTCACTTTTCTCTGTGCTTCTTTGAAAAGAAAGAGATGAAATGGACGAGTGAGAGAACAACAGCAAGTAAGAAATGAAAGAGTGAGAGAGAGAGACTGAGAAAGTAGGCAGGAATATAAGTGACTGTGATAGAGAAAGTGTAGAGTGTGAACATCTAAATAAGAAGGGTAACACTTAGAGGTATACATGCATCATCTACTGGTGAGAACTCTGGTCATTGTGCAACTTCCCCAGTCCAGCCGACAGCAGGGCTGGAAGGATGGATGGTAAGTCTTCCACTCCGGAGAGTTGCAACTTCCAAAAAAAAAAAAGCTCTCAAAGGCCAATTACAAAACCTGTGTGAGCAAAACGCCTCATAGTTCCCAAGATTACCTGCAGAGGGATTTGAGGGAGTCATGGTCCAGGAATTCATGGTCTTTTCTGACAGAGGCGATGTCAATGGGGAAGTGTGCAGCTGCAAACAGGCAAAAGGGAATAATCACAAGCCAGTAAGAAAAAATACAACATTGAGGATTATTGAGGATGTGACATATCAAAAATATACAATAATATCAAAAATGCAAAACAGCTATGAACAAAGCATTAACAATGAAATGAAAGTGGAATTAAGACGAGAATAGATAGATAGATAAATAAATAACATGGAGACTGCCGCTTAGCTCTTCTCTTGTAATGAGATGTCCAGCAGCCTTTCTGCCAAAGCTGCCGTTTGCAACTGCCCATCAAGAGCAGGTGCCCTCGCAGTCACACATCCCCCTTGGCACCTTTCACAATCACAAACAGTTCTGAGTGATGGCCACGGCCGCACTAACAAGACCCAATCTCCCGCTCCCCGTCAACCTGAAGGCAGAGACAAAGGCACGCACACCACATGCCGAGGCGCTCAACGGCAGTGTCAAAGGGCTGGGCACCAACTTGGCAACCAGGTGCGATTTGCCGAGGACTTTTAAAGCCAATCCCAGCAAAGCGCCATCTGGCCACACTGCGGTTGCCAGGTGTGTGGATCAGGCACGGAGGGCCCCGTGGTGCCTTGTTGCATTCCTTACACGTCACATTTCCCGCTTTTGTCTCGGACAGCTTCCCCTTCCAGCTGCACAGACAAACACCGCCGAAAAAACACCTACTTGTTAGGGGCCCAGCTGACAGCAACTGAGAAGCAGTCTTCCATGCTTCCATGATTTTGTTTCACCCTTGACATGAAAGGCAACCCTTTTCAAAATGCTTGCTCTTAGCCATTTATATGTTAACAATAAAGCACTTGAGGGCCAGTCTTTGCTGGAGCAACTTAGGGTTAATAAGTATTGTGCCCAATGCCATAAGCAAATATATATATTTTGGCTCAAAATGGTAAAACACACCCGAATGACATGATGTCAACTCAACACATGTACTCCCAATCATCTATAAATTGATCTAAAGTGTATTTTATTCCGGATGATTCCTTTAATGCTTACATTAAAACATTAATCAAAGGGCTGTCCAAAAATGCCCTCATCTGCGGATAGCAGCTTTACACAATCAGCTTTGTTATGGCTGTGGTTTGTACCTCTGCCCACACCAACATGGGTTTAGCGGGCAGGACAGAATGTCTGTGATGGGGAGAAGGAGGTTGGGTGGGTGTTGGCTGAAAGGCCTTGTGCAGGGTCATGGCTCTAAAGGGATCCATACGGTGGTGTGACCGTGCCCCTCCCAGCCCACTGAAGCCTACCTCTGCTGTCAGAGATTAGCCCTCTGCCACTCATGAGACCCCCCCACCTCCCTGCACCACATTCGGATGTATTTTACCGTTTTGAGCCAAAACTCGTTAGCCTGGAAGTGACCAGGGCATATAATTTCTGTCGCTACAAAACGCAATTTTTATACTAGTAGGCTAACGAGTTTTGGCTCAAAATGGTAAAACACATCCGAATGACATGATGTCAACTCAACGCATGTACTCCAAATCATCCGTAAATTTATCTAAAGTGTATTTTACTCCAGATAATTCCTTTAATGCTTACATTAAAACATTAAGCAAAGGGCTGTCAAAAAATGCCCACATCTGCGGATAGCAGCTTTACACAATCAGCTTTGTTATGGGTGTGGTTTTCACCTCTGCCCACACCAACATGGGTTTAGCGGGCAGGACATAATGTCTGTGATGGGGAGAAGGAGGTTGGGTGGGTGTTGGCTGAAATGCCTTGTGCAGGGTCATGGCTCTAAAGGGATCCATACGGTCCGTGACTGTGCCCCTCCCAGCCCACTGAAGCCTACCTCTGCTGTCAGAGATTAGCCCTCTGCCACTCATGAGACCCCCCCCCCCCCACCCCACTTTTCCAAAAAACCCCCAAAAAAAAAGGTGAAAAAAAAAAAGGGGGAAAAGGGAAATTAAAAAAAAAAAAAAAAAATGTAGGGCTCTCTTCCATCAGACTGGGCTACAATGCTGTTATGCTGGATTACTTCACTGGCCGAGAGAGAGAGAGAGAGAGAGAGAGAGAGAGAGAGAGAGAGAGAGAGCTTATACTTTGGCACTGCATTGTTTAGTAGGATTGGTCGAACTAATGCTGTTGGAAATTTTAACGAATTGGGGGACAGTTTGAGAGAGAGATAGAGAGTGGTGACAGAGAAAGAAATAAGGGATGCAGAGAAAGAGAGGAGAGAAATCAGGACATAAAAAATGGCTCACCTTCATAGAGTTGCACATACTGGGGAAACCCAGCTGCCCGTAGCCAGTCACACGCCTCTTTACCCTCCAATTCTGCAAAGACATAAAAAACAACACGAATAATGAGTACTCTTAGACGCTCTCCAATGAACACTTGCATGCGCATACAGGTGTGCATGCACACACGCAAAGACACACACACACACACTAACACACAGAGTTATCATCATCTCTGAAACTCTCATCAGGGCTCCTAAACAAACAGCGCTTACGAAATTCAAATTTGATTATCGGTGCTACAGCAGCCCCATCACTCGGTATGCTGGTCTGTTGTCTCTGTGCTGGGCTGATGTCCGTCTAGACAGAACGAGCAGGTTTTCTGATTACAGGGCTAATGAGATTCGCTCGGCAGGGGCCTTGGTTGTGCTCCGTGTGGCCGCAGGGCCACAAAGACTCAGCCAGCGGGCATCAGAGGATGGGCATGGCCAGCTGGTACAGCAGCGTTAACCCCCGCAAGTTCTGCTGCCAGCGAAAGGATGTCATTGGTGCCACATCTCATCCGGACATGCACTCGATTACACATTTCCGTGTTCTGACCACAACAAACTGAGAAAGCAAGCAGCCACTGAGAGGAGGTGTGTGTGTGTGTGTGTGTGTGTGTGTGTATGAAAAGATGTCATAGTGAATGCTAAAGTGTTTCACCTCTGAAAATATTTGAATCCTGTCTGTAGTAATATGATTGGTGGGTCCAAATAAATAATCCAAGTATGTGTGTGTGTGTGTGTGTGTGTGTGTGTGTGTGGAGTGAGGGTGATGGAGAAAGAAGCTCCTGTTGTGCTTCTGGATGCTGAGGCAGATACTATATATAAAAACAAAGATGGCTGTCCAAAACCAATCTGGAAGTATTTATAGATCAGTATCCCAGTCCATTCTGGTGTGGTCATAGATGTAGTATTGAATCCCCCTTGTCTTCCATGCCAACATAAGCTGCAACGCTCACCCACGGGTTGAAACTGATTAGATACGCCACTCATATCAAACTCTAAGTGAAAACAGCCATTTTCAGCACAAAGAATGTGTTATTTTATTTCCAGTGTGTGTGTGTGTGTTTTGTGTGTGTGCACACACGTGTACGTGGGTCTGAACGTGCTGAAGTGGGACAACCAGCTTGATTGGAGCCCCTTGGCACGGCATTCATTTCAGTCTCCAAAGGAGAAAATTGCAGAGGCAAAATTTCTGATGAGCTAAACTCCCCAGATAAGGACACAGTATGTCCATAAGCATCTCAGATTAAAGCTCCCAACGACGCAAATTTTACTCAGGCAAGCGGTTCTTCTGATGCTTATGAAAATGAGTTTGTTAATCTGACATGGCCTGATGAAGGGCTCAGGGAGAATTAGGAGAGCTGCATTAAATGCAGTCAATGGTATTTAATAGCATTTGTAACGGTTTCTTTACCATCATACTGGGAGCGGGTATAAATATGTCTCACACTTTGACATTTTAAATCAACACTCCATTCAGTGCAATAATATGGCTTCAAAAGGCTTGTTCGTGCTTTAGATGTGACACCTTTCAAATGCATGCATAAACATATACACGGCACCATATGCTACACTGTGGCAAACAAAGGGGGGTTCTCTGCAATCTCATTACAGAGGATAGTGACAACAAATATGGCATCAACTTGGAATTCTACTGTATGTATGTAAGTGAATTACTAACATACGTAGAATATCCCATCAGGCCATTATATCACCCCTGTGACCTTCTCCTTTTGATAATCTGGGGAATTTGGTCTCTGCATTGAACCCAATCATGAATTAGTGAAATACACACATCTCACAGTAAACACAGAGTGAGGTAAGGCACACACTAACCCAGTGCAGTGGGCTGCCTTCTTTAGTGGCACCTGAGGGGCAGTGAGGGGTTAAGTGCCTTGCAAGGTCACTCCAGGCCAAGCCCAAAGCTCTAACCTCATTAGGTATACCTTTTACTGTACAATATAATGACAATGTATTTAACAATAGCAATCACTGTAATGAGTCCCATCTCACACAATAGGCGACAAAAAAGAAAAGCGGATCTCTGTACAAGGAGTCAATAGGTTAACTTTAATCACTACCTGTATCTTGTACACGCTCCTGTATATTTTTTTAATTATTTATTTCCCTTTGCCTGTCAGATATAGTTAGTCTCACATAAAAGGTAGGTTCATTTGTTCAAGTTCAAAAGGTTATACCTCGGCCCTAGCCCTAGGAATGAAAAATATGCCAAATGAGTATATTTAACCAAACCCTGTATTAGATTATATCATATTGGCATGTAATATAAAGCACAGATGGAGCTCTGTAGTCACAGTTGTGTTATGTCCACTAGGATCGGAATCATTAGTCATGCGTATGTGACATATTAAGACTTGATGTCACCACAGGGTTAAGGGTAATGAATAATAAAACCACCAAAAGTCACCATTTTCTTTCTTTATTTTTTATTTAAAACATAAATAAATGTAATGTCACTATGCCAGCATTGGCAAAATTAGCAACAGTATTTATTTGCATGTACTCCACACAGAATTGTTTTAATACACCATCATATTATTAGAGAGTACGACCAATATCCTTACCAGAGTGTCTGTAGGAAAATGGGAAATGGGAAAAAGAAATATAGAGAATGATGGAGAAACCTCCTGCCCAAAACATGGGGCAAGACCCATTTTTAACACAAAATTCAATTGAAGTTTATATTAGTCTGCATCTTTCACAATTTTCTACTTCTGTCTAGCAGAAGTGATCACCACTCATATTTCTACGGGGACTATTTTCCAATTTTCCATCAATCTGATGTCCTAGTCTTTCACTCTCCCCTATAGCCCAAAAATATACCAAGATATCACCTGTATCTGTGAGGCAGCAAATACAATTAAAAAAAAAAAAGTCCATATATATAACATATTTTACAAAATAGCACAACCCACATGTACCAACATATACACATGGGCGCACGCACGCACACATGCCCTCAACACACACACACACACACACAACAGAGGGTGAATTCACTGATTGAGCCTCCCTGAGCAGAACCCCTCCTCTTTAACGACATTCCTTAAGTCCCAGACTCCCACAGCTGCCGTTGCATTTCCCACCATCAGCTCCACAGCTTTCCCCCTGCCCACCTCTTACAACACTCTCTGCAGTCAAATCAGCTCTCATGTGGGGCCAGGGGGTCCAGACCGCTTGTCTGCTTAAGAGCCACTTCAAGCTTTGCGACAAAAAAGGCCAAACTGAATTGCTGTTTGTGAAAAGCTGAGTTTTTATAGACAGGACAAAACCTTCACCAATATCGCATTTTGCTTCATACAGCAGCAACCGCCCTCTCTCAGCACAGAGGATGGAAAGCCCCCAAAGTGACCCCCCACACTGGCTGGCCCTCCCTTCCTCTCTTCCTCACTGCCTTCTTACTTCACCTCCATCTGCCTCTCCAAAATAAACAGGAAGTCTTTGGATTTCTGTCACCAGAATACTGTAGGGGATAGCCACCGACTCCACAGAGCTGGCTGTGTTTCTTCTGAATTCCTTGTAGGGACTTTCTCTTCACGTGTGAACATACTACTCATAACTAAAAGACTACTTGTCCTATGACACAAAGGACTTTATTTACTGACAATGACTCATAAATCACCAGTGTTACAAGTGTGTCGGCTAAAAGATTTACAGGGACTTTAACTATAAAGGGGACTTGACAGAGTGACCTGATCCAAAATTTTACATGACTACCTGATCCTAGAAAACAAACAAACAAACAAACAAAAACATTAAAGTGACACAGCCTTTTCTGGGTAATTAATTAGCCTACTTATTATATGGGTCTTCAGAATGATGTGGAAGGTTCTAAATACTTTGAAAATGCCATCCCAGTGCCACTGCTTGATCAAATGTCCTATATGGATTTAGAATGTGATTTTTTTCTTCTTCTGATAACTGCACACTCATGAAGCCAGTTCTGGCCATATTACATTTCTTTACCAATTCACCCAGCTCACTGTCAAACTTAAATGAACAGTCATATTGACAAAGGGTTATAATTTAGTCAACTGTCAGATTATCACAGCACAGCAACGATAGGAGAGAATCTCTAAATGGAGCACTTGACAGCAACAGATGGAACAGAATTGGTATTACCCAACCGAAAGGCTTTCCTTTGTAAGACAGAAAACATACCAGGTTCTGATGCTGAGAGATGTTCCCAGCTGCCTGATTAGCAGAATAAAACTAACCGGACCACTATTTTGCTTTGTTGCAAAATTACAGTCCAACTGGTTTGAGCATTTAGAGGCTAGATGTAACTTGCAGTCACTTCTGTAACTCTGTACCTACTTTTACCCACTAAAGCCAATTATTACTGCATCAATACTGGTGAAATATTATATTTGTTCTACATAGCAATATTCTTCATCCAATTTGCCAAGATCGTGGTTGATTATGACTCCATCCATACCAGTCAGTGAGATTTAGAGGCTGAACATGATGTCTTTGTTCAGGGAGTTGGATAAGGTGACAAAACGATAGAGCCCATTAGTGGCTGAAAAGTGTCTCAAAAGCAGAAAGGATAATCTACCAAATGCCAAAATGGTCCTTCGATGATGACTTAAATAATATAGGTGGATACGCTGTTGAATTTAAATACGTTTTATCAGCAGGAATTACATTTCAGGCCTACAGCTACAATTTCCGATTGACATATTTTTTAGGGTGGATTTTGCACCTCCTGATTTAGATTCTGGTCTCCTACCCACACAGAGTTCCTGTGATATCCATCTTGTCCCTATGTGGGCAAGGTCACTGTGGCAAATATAAAACTTGTAAGCCTCTCCAGATCAGTCTAGCAAAGGGTTGATTACATTTAAAAAAAAAAAAAAAGCCTTCAAGGTGGTTTTCAAAAACACTCTTATGTAAGCCACTCTTCAAAGTTCAGATTTCCAATTACTTACAAAATGCTTACACATTTTAACGTCTGTACAGCCATTTGAATCAACCAATGAAGCAAACTAAGGATATTCAGTTCTAATAAAATTGTACATTCATATTTTTGAAATCCTTGCTGCAGTGTGCTAATTAAACAGAGAATTCTATACAACTTGGACGGCCATTCTTCAAAATATAAAAAGAACAGCTGGACCATAAGCTTCCTGCCATGATATACAAGTCAGCTTGTTCAATTAAAGGTCTCCTTCCAAAATAAACCGTTTAAGACTTGATGTTTTTACATTACCATAGGTCAGCCCAAGTTGTACTTCTATGCTCAACTTCAAACTGCTCTCCAACCCCTGTAGTCTGTATTCGCCTGTGATAGAAAACTGCCGGGAAAAACGAGCGAATCAGAAAAGCCGTACAAATGTACATCAATTTCAACATTAGTTAACCCGCCCTCAAGAAATGTTAGGCTGCCTGCAGACAGACCCACTAGAGGGAGCGTCACAGTGTTGTTAGCCAATCAGAGGCGAAACATTTGCATATCATTAATATTCATAAGAATCCTCTCGAGCTATCCCTGCTCTCGTTTTCACCTAAAATAGCTTGAAACAAGACAACCACAGCATATTTTTTGTCGAAACCAACTGTCATGACATTATTTTAAACAAGAGACCACCACAAAATTAATGAAAATACGATGGAATGAGACCTTAAAGCAAGTACACCAAGCTCAACCACATGAGGCTGCCATTATGGTGACTGGAACGGGTTGAAACAGGAATACAAAGAAAAAAAAACCTGCAATGAGTATTCAGAGGGACCTTGGAGGTTTGTTAAGGGGGTTGGTTGGGTCATAAGAGTTTGAGGGTTATTAAAGCAGCACCAAGGAGTTTTGAAATTCGCACCCTCCACAGATTAGAACGGAAGCATCCCATAAGGCAAGTCAATTGTAGTTTCCCTCAAACTGCAGATCGCTACCCGATTGGGCAAACTAGTTTAGTGCCGTTAATGTCTATAGAGGGCCGCGGAACAAATGCAACAAGTATCGTTCACCTTGTTACGAGTTGATGGACCACCAAAACGATTTTGAAAACATTTTTGTAAGGTTTTAAAAAGTATTTGGTGCTGCTTTAAAAGATTTCAGCACAAGGGCCAAAACACTGGGTTCAGAGTGTAAAATGCAACACAGAGTGCAGTGTAAAAAATGCTGGCCAACTCTTTCAGTCTTTAGTTCTAAGACCAAACAAAAACGGGTTGCACCTCCCTGCCATGGTTCCAACTCCACTCTACACTGATCTTCTCCCAAAAAAGCAATTTCAGGTATCCCTGCTGATCAAGTTATTCATCGCCATCAAGTCCGCCTCTTTGAATCTAGTTATCCCATTCTGTAGACCCACAGCTAAATATTCCATTTTAGAGGTACTACACTCCATCCTTTAACTTCTTGAGCACATGAGGCCAGAAGCTAAAACATACTAAAGTAACTTTGGAATTGGAAAAGCATGTAGAGTGAAGTAAAGTAGTGCTAGAGTACTGAAGGGGAAAAGTGTGTAAATTGGAGTAGGATAGTGCTAGCGTACTAGTGGAAAAGCATGTAGAGCAGAGCTAGAACAGTGTAGTGGAAAAGCCCCAAATGCAATAGTAGGCAGAGCACCCAAAAACCCCACAAAACTTTCCGGATCCCATTCACTTCCTGTCTCTCTCCACTGTCCTACCAATAAAGGCAAAAAAGGCCAAAAATATATAGCTTGCTATGCTGTCAAATGAGCCGCGTTATTGGAACACTTAATGGCTAATCATATACTGGGGTGCAGGACAGAATGAAAAAAAAAAAACTACCCAGAAAACTACCCAACTGCCATGTAGCTCATCCAGAGAACATCCTGACTTCATCCATGGTTTAAATTGCACTGCTTCAACCGTTCAGTGCTCTTGCATTCAATGTGTACATCAAATCCCTGTACATTGGGAAACACTGGAAATGCACTGCAAAGATTTAATACAAGGCATGAGGTTATCCTCCATGATGTTATTGTCAGTGGCCGATCAGTACACACACAAGCAAACAGAAGATTTTCACAATCCGGTTCCATCTTCTTGTGCTCTCGAGCAGAAAACACTTCTCTCTGATAGAACAGGGCATTAGTCCATGCCTGCATACACAATCATTGCTTAGAGGAAGCCCAGTTTCCTTCCTATCTGTTCCCTTTGCAGCTCCTCCCTGTAACTGCAATGACCCAGGGAAGAGAGAGAGAGAGAGAGAGAGAGAGAGAGAGAGAGAGAGAGTGAGAGAGAAAAAGAGAGAGAGAGCAAGAGAGAGAGAGAGAGAGCAAGAGAGAGAGAGAGAAAAAGAGAGAGAGAGCAAGAGAGAGAGAGAGAGATGCAAGCATAAATTACTGCTACTACTACACACACAGGCACACACACATTTTTTAGACAAGCACACATGGTTTGAAACCAAATGTGACTATGAATAATCTAATATATGAAATTAAATAGTCTGTTTGACATGAGAGGGTCTCATCATGCCAAGGCAGAGAAGTATGGTTCTAAGTCCAAGTCCAAGTACTTTGACCTCCTCCAAACACTTCCACTAAAAGCAGACCAGCACTTGCTCACAGACGCATGTTTCAGCAGAGGCAACAACACAGTGTGCCTTATGGAAGTTTGCTTTGACAACCCATATTTTCAGTCAGTCAGTCTCGCAACCTTTCAGAGTTCCCCTCACCCCTTCTGATTCACCAACACAGCCCTGTAATCACACTCAGAGACAGCTGGGGAGGGAGGGAGAGAGAGTGAGTGAGAGAGTGAGTGAGTGAGTGAGAGAGAGAGAGAGACAGATAGAGAGAAAGAAAGAGAGAAAAAGGAAAAAGAGAGACAGACAGACAGACAGAGAGAGAGAGAGACAGAAAGAGAGAGAGAGAGAGAGAGAGATGTTGTCTTGCCGTAAAGGAAAGACTCCCTCAGTCTCACCTTTGCCCATAAATGCCAGAAGCAGCTGAAAACTGCTGCCTGCTTGAGAAGCCGTTGACCCTGATCACCAATGCAGACTGACTTTTTTTTAAAGGAAAGAAACTTGGGTTAATTTGAAGGTTGTGTCAAAGGCTAGGCAAGCCAGGACTACAGAAGCAGAGGGTAAACTTCCTCAAATAACATCACTATAAGCAATCTAACTGGGCCAGGCTAAGTGCAAAATTTCAGCTGGCTAAATTACAGTCTTTCATTTTAGTATGAAATTATAGTTGCCCGCACAACTATTGCTGGCTAGAAAAACCAACAGGTCTGTGTGTGAATTTATGATAACGGCTGGGCTAGTAAGGAACCAAATACACCATTAACAGCCTTATCAAATATTTCACACTGTACAGTATATCACCATACAAGCCCATCTACGTCCATACCTGGAACACTCATTAAACCCCCACTGTACTGACAGTCACTGCATTTTCTCTCTGCACGCATCTCATGCATGCGCAAACACACAGATACATGCTCACATACATTTTTTCACACACACACACACACAAAGCGAGTATTTGCAGGAAAGTGATAAACATGTTTCACTCTGGGTTTAAGACCAGTGTGAAAAGGGCAATGGTGTTGACTTGGTGTGTTTGTTAACTGCTGTTCAAACATTGGTCGCAAGCAAATGGTCCGACACAACAAGGATCCTTCACCATTGGTGAAGAATTCATCAACAGCATGTAAAAGTGTTTGTGTGTGTGTGTGTGTATGCGAGTGTTGCGAGTTTGTGGAGCGCGAGATGAATGATGTTTTTGTTTGCCCCGTTTTTGAGTTATTAAGGACACAAGCATGCACACGCTACCATCCTTCAAAGAGGCTCCGCAATCACGGCTGTTCAAGCAGCAACTCCTATCTCTCTCATATTCATCCACACACAAACACCCCTCGCAACATTAATAAAAGATCCAACACAACGCCAACCCTAGTCTAACAAAAACAAACAAACACACAAACTGTCCATGCACTCTTGTGGTCATACCCCCTACCACATATTGCGTATTACCATAGTTCTAGGCACTCAGGGAAAAAGAAACACTCCTGGCTTTGCACAAGCACAGACAAGTTAAGGCACGATGGCTTAATTAGCAAGGGAAAACAGACTAAATCAATGGGATAAGGACTGAGGCCTTCAGTTTCTTTCGCGTTTGATCTTGCAGACGTTAGAACCTCACAGAGAAGGAAATATAGAAATAGGAATTTGGGAAGAAAAGATGAATTAAATGGCTAAATAGGAAACTCGAAGGCCGCAAAGCAAAATGAGAATGATGAATGACTAGAAGTGGTGTCAAGGAAGGGGTAAGATACGCTGGAGAAATTACATGCAAAACGTCACTTGTGTGAACTCCACCAAACTAGCCCACATGCATAAAGACACCGATAGATAAAATAAGACACCTTATGCACATTCCAAAAACACTCACAGGCACATGTCCAAACATATACAAGATATTCTCTCTCCCTCTCCTTTCATTTGTGTGTGTGTGTGTGTGTGTGTGTGTATGTGTTTGTTTCTATCTGTGAGGACCTCATAAGTGTTCATAAGGGAGCATTTCTAAGGAAGGATATGTTCCCTTTCTGTGATCTCAAATCCGTGTTTGGACGCTCACCCCTGTTCCAGGCTGAATAATAGCTATTGTTCTTCTTGGCTGTATGGCTGCTTTTGTTACAAACCCAACATCACAGCTAAGACCCTGGCCTCCTACAATAGCTGCCTTTGATTCCCGTGCATGTACACAGCCCACAGTGTGAATGAGCACCACTGTACATTTTTTTTTCTTGATTAACACGCCAACCAGCTCTGGCTTGCGCTGTGACATCAGATACCAGTTCACAGGGCACATTCCCACTGGCGCGAGGGAGAACAGTACACACACTGGCCTAGGATCAGTAGCTAATGACAACTGGAAATAGTTAAAGTCTGTTTAGAGGAACACAACTGCAGGCCTGAAGACAGTCCTGACAGGCCACCATCAAGATGCTATTATTCATGGCTCTTTCTCCCTGTGTGTGGAGGAGGCTAACAAGGTGCCAGACAGGCTAATGCAAGTGTGGGGGGTAGCCCTGAAAATCCATGAGCTTTTCTCTCGCAGAGAGAATTATTGAAAACTCCACTACCTTTATAGACTTGAATACATAAACACATCAAAGCTACCGTCAAGCCCTTTTCGGTTCATTTACATTATGTTCTTTTACATCATTCATAAATGCATGTCCACAAGTGAGACACAGTCTTTTAAGCACTTTTATCTGAAAAATCCTTTGTTCTTACATAACAACATTATTTGTGGCTTATTCCACAATTCCTTTGAAACATTAACAAAGTTTAGACACTCTGACCAATCAAAACAAAGTATTGGGTACTTTACTCTTTAATATTAGGCTATTTTAGGCTACTTATTACGTGTAATAAAGTGTGGGCCAAGTGTTTAACTGACCGGTACAATGTATATGCCAACATATTTTGAAATATCAAAGTTAAACCTAAAGTAAGGAGGGAAAAAAACAAACAAAAAAAAAACTTACCATTTGTCCCCAAAAGCTGAAACTTTTCTCCCTCACTCATGAGAGCACTGCCTAGCACCAACTCAAGTCATGAAGTCCAAAGTCAGGAAACGACTAATTCTTTGTGTTTAAAAGCTCCCAGATTCCATTGGTACACTTCCCGCAAAACTCCTCTCATCAAATCCTCATATACCACCAACGACCTTAGATTCAGACAGAGCAGGAGACAAGCAGAAAGAGGAGGAGGTAGATTCCTGACTAAAACGAGTGCCTCCTGTAATGGCAGAGATGGCGCAGAGACTGTGTTACTCAGTATGTGCCGAGCTATGGTACTGAAGCTGCTCACAGGCTAAGGGGCAAGCTACAGAGGGAAAAAAACACGGCCCTTCCTGCTCCCATTCAAACGGACCACCATCTGGTTCCTCAGCAAATGTCCCACCTCTATTACCCCCCACCCCCAACTCCCAGCAGGAAGACCAAACCACTTTAGAAGGGGGGTGGAGAATGCCAGAAGGTTCAAATGGCCCACACTGTAAAAGACACAAAATCTCTAACCCATTATTTTACAAAAGAAAATGTTGGCAACACCAATCAGACTGTCTTTGACCAAAATCAGATAAATAGGTTTTAACATCAGGTTTTGACAACTGTAATAATAGTCTTAATGGAGATTAAAACTGCTGAGGTCCAATCAAAGTGCCCCTAACATTCAAACACTTACAATGAGATAATCTGAGCTACAAGAAATCTTTGCAGGGTTTTCTTTCTGGTCAGCAAGTAAAGTCAAGCACAGTGGCGTACTGACTTTATTCTGCCAGTTATTTAATCCAAACCATCTAGCCCATTCCATTGCTTAAAAAACATCATTGACATGACACCAGGTGAATACTTATCATCTAAGCACGAACAATTAAAAAAAATCTCTGTCAACAATATGAGTTTCTCTGACCCCTTCACTTTCTTAGTGTTTCAAACAACAAAACTTTGACAGCAGTCAGACAACATGGCCTGAAGGGCTTCATGCTTCAATCAAAAAAGTTGGTTTTAACATTATGAACTCCTCATACACAACAGCTTTAAGACTCCTCGCTCTGCTTCTATGGAGCTCTGGTCTTTAAAATCATAAACAAATGAATAAATCAAACAACTCAGGAGATTCTTGACAGCATCTGAGATGTCAGAGCCAATAAAAAAACCTGAGCCCGTCTTTGCTTATTAAAGAGCAAGGCTCTGCATCAAACATAGTAAACAGTCACTCCTTTCCTGGCAACTCTTAGATTGTTTGAGTGTTCGTCCTAACTCTAAATCAAAAGAGGGATGACAATAGTTATGACAACCTCCATGAGGGTCATGAGGAAACTCCTGATACAACAGCCTTGAGTGGTGTGACAAGTGAGGTAGTGATTCATCATGCCCCACTTCTCACACACACACACACACACACACACACACACACACACAGGCTTTGGTAGTCCAGGCCAGGGCCTCTCTACTGATATTTAACTTTCCCATGAGAATCTCCACAAGAGACACAGAATGTCTATGGTCAGTTACTGCTCCAAGTGAAGCCCCTGTCAGGGGTTGTGATGCGCTTCATTCCTCTTGGGGATGTAGTGCAGTGAATGCTCTACAGTAAAAGGAAGAGGTGTGGTGCTGTGTCAGGCCAACAGGAAATGGCAAAGGCGGCGGAGGATGAGAGTTTGGGAAATGTCATGGCATTCTTGCCCCCTCATACCGCTCTCCTCAAGCTGTTTTATCTGATGTCAGGAAAACATGCCATCATTGGTGTGCTATCCTAGAGAGGATGATTATGTAATTGGAGACATCGTCTGAAACTTGGTGAGACAAGACAGCTGATAAGATGTGGCTGGACCAGTGAGTGACTAGATCAGAAGTCATCAAGTGATGACTTTTTTCCAAAAGTCATTAGAGGAAATTACATAGATGTTCAGGCAGAGCATTCAAGTATTTTTTCTGGGATGCCTGAAGCTGAAAAAAATAGAAGAATATAATATGCTTAAAAGCATTATCAGAAAATTTGGATTTGAAGGATTTGAATAATTTTACTGTCACATACTTTTTTTAATAGTGTAAATTTGACGAACTGTCAAATTTAAAAATGTATTTTTATAACAAAAAACAAGGCCGTTAGAGTGGGAAAGAACAGGTAAAATGTTATTGTCTTGTTAATGTCTTGGACGACAGGAGTTAAGACAGGAGTGCACACTTGTTATTAGTGGAGCTGACCTTTAACAAGAAATGCAAGGTAAAAGGAAGTCCTAGAGAAATCAAGGCTACCCTCCTGCTGGGCTGCCTCTGCCCGTCAGCACCTCAATCATTGTGTCAGCAGTCTAAATACAGCCCTTTTCTGATGAGTGATTGAAGGTGATTTTGAGAGAAGCAACACTTCAGTTTGAGTGTTCATATTGCTGTTTGTAAGATTATGGTGGGCATTCCAAAGCAGAGAACCCTCCTCAAAGTCTACACCAAGTTATGGGTCATGACATAGGTAAGCATCTGATTTATGGCCTACTGATAAGAAAAGAAATTAGTGCTCAACCTTTGCATTTGTTGAGCTTTAATGTCCTGACATTGACTAATATTTTCTAGTGCTAGTGCCTACTAAACATTGACTCCTTGGCAATGGTAATTACTCAAAGGCTAAATGACAAGAAAGCCATGTTCACCCTGCGAAAAAAGCAACCGATGACATTAAATTGCTATGCCCAACTCATACAACCCAATTAAGATAAATGGAACTAATGCACTGTAAAAGATGCAGCCAACTGAGTGAACATTCAATTGCACTGTATTTAGCTTGTGTTTAAATGCTTGTAATGAATTTGCTTTACCTGCAGACGTGTAATGGGTTTCATATGGATTTGTTTTATCTATTTAACGCAGTACATGTCTGCCAATATTCACAGTTTAACAGGAATGTACATTAACTCAATTTGCTTTGCTGAATGTGCCCCCATACATGAACATGCAAAAACTCTGTGTAGACAAACTAACATTTAAATCAGCATTGGAATATCAATTACCATCAGTTAAGACAGCAGGCTAACTCTAAGGTTTGCTAGTTAACTTTGGGTTAAATTCAGATAGTTAAACTCCCTTCTTAGAAAAGGCCCCAGGTCTGTCATTTTTATTCCACTTTCTGTCAGCTTCTGCTGAGGAATCATTTTGGCAGAAATCTACAATTAATTATTAAATAACAATTAACTATTAATCGGTGTGACTGTTGCTGACATAACACTAGTTTAAACAACCAAGCAAGCAAATGGATTTTTATACAGCAAATTTAAATGGTAAATGGAGTGCATTTATAAAGCACTTTTCTACTCCTATGATCACTCAAAGTGCTTTATAAGGAATGCCTCTCATTTCACCCATTCACTCACCGGTGGCAGAGGCTGCAATGTAAGGTACCTTGCCACCACCAGGAGCAAAAGGATACTTTGATGGGGTCAGACGGAGTGGTGCTCGAACCTGCAACCTTCCGGTTGCCGAACGGCACCTCTACCACCATCACCCTAATATAGCAAATTTACACAAAGCTTGTACCAATGAAAAGTACTGTACAATTACACTGTGCAACTGACTACAACTGCATATTATCAGACAGATGGCAGATACAAACACAGTTCCAAACCATTTCAGACAAACTGGACATGACAGGGTTAAGAATGCCATAGGTGTTTGTTGAATCTAGATTCAAAAGATTATTAGAATACGCAGGTGTCATCAGGTGGTAGCTGATTCCATAACCATGGAACAACAGCAAAAGCACCATCAGCTTTTCGTCATGAAGAAGGGACACATACCTTGTAGATTTAAGAGACTTAAAGGCCCACTAAGCAACTTTTTTCAGTTAATTAATCCGTTTCATACTGTTTAGGATGCCAACATGAGTCATTACACAGCGAACGAATGGTGCAGAATGCCTACAACGGCAGATACAGCATTTGCAATGTTCAACCATAGACCGTGTTCAACAGCAGCGGTCCGCTTCCAATAGAAATCAGTGCAATACAATGCAATACAGCGTTCTTTAGAGGGAGCTCGTGAGAGAAAAAAACAAAATGTTGCTTAGCCCTGCTTTAAAGCAATATTCTGAAGTACTTCCAACTATAGGCCTGTTGTTTAAAAATCACTGTATGCTGTCAGTGGGAAATAAAAAGTGAACTGGAAGTTTAACTGTCATTTTCACTTAAAAGGTCCATTTCAGTTTCACTCACTTGGTGTAATCTGGCTGCCATTCAGCCTGAGAGGCAGGTTAGTGCTTGTACATCAAGTGACTGGTCAGGGAGCAAGCGAAGAGGTATACACTGGACTAATATGCTCCTGGCCTTTTGTAGTCTTGTTGCTGCTGGAGGAGGTCTGGGTGAAGACAATTACAAGGATCCAAATGTTTTAAAGGCATGGGCTCTGCAGGCGGGGTGGAGCAGGATGATGACTGGATGAGAGTCTGATGACTCTGAAATTCACTAACATAGCCTACTAGCCTACTTAAATAAACCAAAAATGTAAATCATTGGAAAAGATGTTCTACTCCTCAAGTTTTAAGGAAATGTTTAGTTGTCGGCCGTTTTTTATGTTCTGACAGAGCAAACCAAACAGGCTATAATGGATCAAAAGAAGTTGGCCATCAATTAAACAGAATTCATTTAAACACATCAGTGTGCCATGGCCTATCTCTAATTACAGACTTAAACAAATTAAAATAACTGTCCAGCCATTATTTAGAGAATCTCCCAAGACATACTTCTATTGAATTGATATGGCAAAGAATTAATCAGGCCCTGAAGCTATTGGACCTTCAATAAGATTTTAAGACTTTTTTAAATTCATAGCCTATGGTCACTCAAGTGCTGTGAAAAGCAAGGATTTTAAAATGTGATCTAACACATTTTTAATAAATGTTTTATTTAAAACATATTTTATTAATAGATCTCGAGCAAAGAGTGGGGCCCTCAGCAGATGAGAAATGTGGCTCAAACTGGAGGCAGTGTCTCAGCAGTCCTTCCCTCCCACTTCTTCACTCACACCACACACGAAGTGAATTTAACAGTGATCACAGTTTGGACTAAGATGTAGTTTAAATAACAATAGGCTAATAATAATAATAATAATAATAATAATAATAATAATAATAATAATAGGCTAATAATAATGGGAGTATGAGTTTTAGGCTACTTTAACAAATTTTGCTTTAATGCCTTTATTAAAGAGAATAACATTGCGTCTACAATTTAACGTTAGACATAACTAATAGCCTATGACTAAAGTTACATCACGTTTCCAGCTTCCTACAACTTTCACAATGTCCCATGATCCATTCAGGAGCTAACGTTAGACGAGACCAGTTAACGTTAACCACAATTGAACAACTGGCTAATGATAAAAAAAAAAAGCTGTAACGTTACCTGCAATTTGTTCTTGGGTCTGTTTTCTTCGAAGAAGTGTAAAAGCTCTGAAAGTTGATGTACGAATTTGAAGAGTTCGTGATTTTGGTTTAAACCCATCATACGTTTTACCATCCATTCTCTCCAGCCGGAGTATGGAAACTTGCGCTACTTTCTCCGCTCACCACACTCAGCGCCTTCAATGTATCGGTAGGCGACACGAACCTTATTTGTGTCTCAAAAGTAAACGAAATTGGTCCATATTTGTTTAACCTGCTGTAAGAAACTAACGTAATGCGATGCCATGAGGATTTTAAGTAAAAAAAAAAAAAAAAAAAACACACACACACACACACACATACGAAACTATGGACGCTTCCTGTTGTAGGCTGTCCTGGGCCAGCCCCTTCTACTAAGAATTCTGGGATAAGTAGCCTTATCGAGTGAGCGGTTTGTAGTCGATACACGCTTACTTGTTTGAGTTATATGAAACTAAATGATCATAATTTCTTGCATGTCTCAAGCCTTTTGTGAACAAATTTCGATTTATAGGATCTGGGCCTGATACTCTAAAACTCTGCTGTTATGAATTATCTGACACTATGTGCATAATTTGATATTAGCTTAGGTGAAAAATTGCCTCATATATGAGGTCAAACTTAGGACAGTTTGCATTCGCAACAGTTTGTGGACACCCAATTATTATTCTGTCTTGATGTAGAGTAGCCTACCTGGGAAGAGTAGAGTAGAGTAGAGTAGAATACCTGGGAAGGAAGGTTCAGTATTTTTTAAAAGAAAAAAAGTTAATTTGATAACTTTTATGTTGAGACTGAGAAGTTATTTAATTTAAAATCTTTTTACAATTTTTTTTACAATTGATACCACTGATTAGAGTCAACATCTTGTGAATGTTCAAACCAGGTTACAAAAAAAGATCCTTTTAGATGTGCAGTGTAAAACTATTTGATTAGCACTATTAGCCTACATGTGAACAAAAAAAAGCCCTTTGAAATCAAAGGCAATCACTCAACTGATCATTCCCAAAGTCAAAGGCCATCACTCAACTAATAAATTCCATTTTTTTTTTTTTTTTTTTTTCAGAAAGGTGCCGCCAGGTGCATTATGTATTATGAATTGGCCAGAGGGTATCAGCATCTCGAGCATCTTGAGGCATGAGACATGCTTAGGCATGAGGCATGAGACATGCTTCCCAGGTCAATTCAATCTGAGGTCCTTGAAACATGGTGCCCAACAAATATGTAACTATCAACTTCTCAAAAAATCGTTAATCCTGTAGATTAAATTTACATTGCTGCAGGCATTATTGCTGATTCACACACCGTGAAAATACATCAAAGGACCTGAATTATTGAGACAGCAAAGTAGGTGTAGGTATTCATGCCTAGATGAAAGTAAATGTGATTGTTTGCATCTGGCCATGAGATGTAAGCACAACTTATTTCAAAGAAACACTCACAGATTTTGATTAATCAAAAATAAAAAAATAAATTGATAACAACCATCACACAGGGCTACCTCAGACTGGCCTCAGACTCAATAACTTAAAAGTAATGAAGCATGAATTTTGGAAAACTTTTTTTGAAGTATGATACAGCAACAACAACAATTGCGGCCTTTTCCATTCTGGAAAGGCCCAATTATGCATTCTGCGCTTTTTATGTAAACAACTAAATAACTCATTCACACAGATATCAGCAAACTGGCAGTCCTAAGGGGGTGTTTATTGTCTATAGTCTGCTTCTACAGCTATAGTCCAAACCATGTCACATACTCATTATTTAAATACCTGCTGTTGCAACAACTCTCTCACTCTCTCTCTCTCTCTCTCCACACACACACACACACACACACACACACACACACACAAACACACACACACATTTTAATATTAAACCACTGAACAACGCGATGCACCCTATGACTCTTCTAGCCCAGTGACTCCCTAAGGACGCCGCTAAAGATGCCTCTGTGGAGGTCTGCCTCTCAGCGCTCCTACAGTAGCTGACCACAATGATGATCATTCAACTTTTGTATACCAAGAGGCCATCAAGCACTTTTCCACACAGGGTCTTGAGAAAACCTAAAGAAAGTCCACCTTTTAATGTCACATCACAACATTTTATCTCTGCTTTATATGTGGCAAAGGTAGGCTGAAAAGCAGAAAAATATGAACCAAATGCCACAGGTACTTCGGTAGCCACACATTTTCCTGAGGTGACGAGGATATTTTAGTTCAAGTTCAAGGGCACTTTTCTTTAAGAGTAATATATCAACACTTTTGCTTTCACTGAACACAAGTCCCATAGCACGAAAATCCTTCGCTCCTTTTGAATTCTTTAAGACCCCACATAACAGTATCATCGGCATTATGTAATTTCTTACCTGAGTTCCTGAAACTCTTCAATGGTAACAGACTCTGTAAAACAAAACATAACATATGCCATTAATATATGATTAGGTTTAGTCAGTGTTACAAAAATAACAAAAATGGAGTTAGAAGTTAAGCAGAAGATAAAATTTACATTTACATTTTCTCTACATATACTGGACGTACAGAGGAATCAAAATTATGTTTCTAGCTATCCCACAGTGATGCGCAAGCTCAGGAGAGCCAGAGGCCGCTGCATCATACTGGACATATTACCATGCATCAAATCTAAATCTTTAAAAAGATTATTAAATGAAGTCACTTTTTACTTTAATTACATTACTTTTCATTACACGTTAGAATTACATTATATTTAAAATTAATATGCCGTTTAATGTATTTAAGCTCAAGGATACAATATATTTCAATTTGATGAAACTTTTATATTTTAGACTTATGCAATTCCATGCACCCTTCATTTATTTCAAGCCGGTTTTACTTACTTTTAGAAAGACGTTAAGTTTTAACATAAAAATTTACCTATGCCCCACCAATCAATATTGTCAGAATGTGAAAGAACACAATTCTGCTTAATGAAACAGAAGCTTTTTGAATAGCTTACTCAAATATGCCATTTCCATGAAGTTATGGAAGAAAGACAAAAAAAAGGCTAAGAAAGTGAAAGACTTAGTTCTGTGACTTAAATGGTGTAAAAGACTTAGTTCTGTGACTAAATTCTGGCTTAAAGTTTTTGTTATGCCAACGTCACAG
>JAGFZM010000052.1:2988041-3019177 GCA_017657215.1 Limnothrissa miodon | reverse complement strand
CTGTGACTAAATTCTGGCTTAAAGTTTTTGTTATGCCAACGTCACAGTGACATCACTGCAGTGCTGCAGAGGAGAGGAGAGGGATGCCAAACAAATGGTGCTTGAATTCATCATGAATAATTTGGATTTTCCTCACCACAGGCATTCTAAGGGCTATTTGGGACAGCATGTGGAATGTGAATATTGCTGCGGTCTTGTCTGTAGTTTATACTCTCAATCAAATACAGGCACCTCTCATTTTTAGATAGCGGCTCCCATAATTGTGTGTTCTGACTCTTTGCGGGAGCTACCTGTTTCCAGTGCCCAATTTCAATCAGTAGGATTTACTACTATATGTCTACTACATTACTGTGTGATTTCTTCATGATTATGAAAAAAGAAGCAAGATTTAAGGAGCTTATCATCATAAATTGATCTCTCCTCAGAATCGTAGAACAGACCTACCAAAAAAACATGCACATGCAAAAGATGTATCTTAAATACCATGAAAACACTATTTCAAACCAATAGCATGGATTGCCAATGTATAGTTAGTTAGCTAGATTATTTTAAAAATGTGTTTGTATGCAACTTTGCACTGCCATACTGCCACAGCTATAAATACTTCATAGCTTCTATGGTATTTTTATAGTCTGTTCAATGATGTTAAATGTCACTGTCACGTCAGATTTGAAGCATGTCTGTGAGAGGTGAAGATTATTGCCACAAGGATAAATTATGCCCCCCACAAACACACCCCAGCCCATGTTAAAGTGAAGCAGTGATTATGGTTGTGTATCTGGTTGCTCAACATGGCAAATTTGCCTCATATCAGTATTTTTCATGAATGCAGTTTTTTTTCCTTTCCAAGTACTGCAGTAATAGCCTACATTAGTATAGGCCTAATGCTGAGTATAATGTAGTAGAACTGAAGAAAAAACTGCATTTTTTTTAATAAGAGGCATGACAACAATTTTTTAACAGAGTAGCTTAATGTGAGAGGCATGTCTTGGAAAGTGCAAAAACAAGTTGGCTGGTCCCAATGAATTAGTTACTTCTCTCCAAAAGTTACAGTTAATCAAAGTTGTCCTTGTATGAGGTATGCTATAAATACAGGCTATGTATGAGTCTTCTTTTGGAAATGACGTGATGTCATGACCGCTCAAAGCGTGGTTCACAGTTACACCATTGGCTGCGCAAGGCGGAACCTCAGTCAAAAGCTACTTTTAAACTATGGTTGCTCTGGAAACACTCCTGGCAGGCTCTCGCCTCTGCAAAGAAACAGGCCAGCTAGTCTTCGCTCCTTTCCTACACCCACTGCACTGCATTGGAATGTCCGCAGCACTCTATCCCTCACATGTTCCACAGCAGCGCGCACTCAAACACTAAGCTCGTTTTCACACACGTCACTGCGAAAAAAAAACTCGGAACATTTCTACAACGAAAATCTCATTGCTCGGAAACGTTAACTTAAAGACAAATCAACGAATTACGTAGATTTTTTACTCCGTTTGAAGACATGCCTATTTTGGGAGTTTTGGACACACCAGGACGTGAACCTAAATTACAAAAATGTCTTTGAGGAGCTTTCCACCTCCTGACTCATCAATCAGAGGAGCCCCAGGTACCTGTCATTCACACTTGGCAGAGTGCAAAGCCTCAGCTTGTATTTCCATCTCCATCTGTAATGGCTTGGCCTCTACCAAAACACTAGCCTACTCAAACATTGCTAGACGTCCACAGGTTGTCTATAGGACGAGCTTACCTTTCGGAAAAGAGAGCTCAGACAGCTGAAGATGGGCATGTTCAGGTGTGTGCCCCGGCGCGGGGCTGGAGCCGGCGAGGTCGAGGGTTATGGGTCATGGAGGTGCTGTTGTCAGCGCAAGCGGGTAAACTTTCCTGCGAGCGGCTCTAGCAACACTGTGCTGCTGTGGGAAAAGGGAGGGTGGGGTCAAACGCTGTCAGTCCCAGGCCCTGAGTAGCAGCCAAGGGGACGGATGTTCGCCGCATACCAATGAAGATAGCAACTCTGGGCCAATAAATACAACATCTTATTTTAACCCAGGAGCTCAGTAGAAATTAAAATGTTTTAACCTACATGTAATCTAAATCAAAATACAATTTGAAATATGTTTTTTTTTGTCTCAAGGGAAGGATTTTTTTATTCATATTTTAAAAGGAAATATTAAATGTTTATATTTTAGGTCACTGTTTGTATATGTTGTTTAGAAGGCAGATTAGATTTGCACACCATTGAGTGACCTGAATGTGTGGCCTACACAAGCATTCAAAATGCAAGATTTCACTGTTGCATTGTACCACACCACCCTGTAAAATCAACAAATACCTGCAAACCACTTTGAGGCCTAATTTTCTTTGACTCACAGTTCTGCTACTTCAGACACCCACTTATGACCTTGCTGGCACATCTCTTTAAACCTGCGTCACCCTGAGACACCATCCGACCCTCATTAAACCAGTGGGGTATCACAGTATGTGGGCTCTCTAATGGATTCACGGCCATTTTGCTCGCTCCTGCTGGGCAAGCATGCAGCCTCAAATAAGCCTCTGTGTGGTCCTGCCCGATCTATATCACTTACCCAAATCCACACACACACACACACACACACACAAACTCTTACCAGACCTGGAAATTTGTCATTAGGGACAAAGAGGGAATGAAGGCCACTTATTCAATTCAATTCAATTTCATTTATATAGTGCATTTTTACAAAAGGCATGTCTCAAAGCGCTTAACACAAAGAGGCCCAATGAGCAACAGGGGCAAGCTGGAGGCTGTATCAAGCATTCAGGATGCAGGATCAGGCAGTGGAAGGCAGGGGTGACCCTCAGCAGGGAGGCAGTGGCATGGACCGTGGAGTGGGTTGAGGACCATTCAGGAGTGCCGCCGGATCAGACGTTGGAAGAAGGTCCTCAGCAGGATGGCATGTTCGGTGGGGTTGGTTGAGTACCCAGGAGGCAAGAGGTGCAGGGTTAGGTGATGACTCACGGCAGGGTGGTAATGGCATGGAAAGTCAGAGAGGAGATGAGTTAGAACAGTCTCCATCAGATTTCAGAGAATGTGAGTTATATTGCAACCATGTATAGATGTTGGCTAAGTGTGATGAGAGAGAAAGAAGTGGAGAGAAAAGAGAGAGGAGGAGAAAGACAGAGTGAAAATTGTACGGCTTAACAGATGGGTGGTTTGTGGCGGCATTAATCTATAGCAGCATAACTAAGGTATGATGTATAACAAGCCAACACCACCAAAGGAATGGTCAGTGGCCACCAAGCCCTGGACGGGAGCTTACAGCAGAGGCAGTCCTTTCCAATAATACCTTGAGGTGTGGCTTACCATACACCATCCCTAACTAAAGGAGTCAGTATAGAAAAGTTTTGAGTCTAGACTTAAAGGGATAGTTTGGTTTTTAACACATTAAGCACCTTTCACAGGTTGTCTAAAATGCAATGAAGTGGTTGACATCAAAATTTTGATGATAGCTTCTGTCTCGGCTATTTGGGAAATGTAGAATCGCCTCTGCCTGCCTTCAAAATGGCTAGCAATGGGCATGTGTTGTTTCTATCCTTAAAACACTGGTTTTAAAAAAGTGCTACTCACCAAGTGGTTAGTGGTGCTCAATGATGTTCCAAAACATGTATTGTAGCGAAATAAAGTTTCCGTCATGTTTTATTTGCCACTTTGTTTATATGAAGGAGCAAATAGATCCCTATGGGACAAAATGGCAAATAAAACATGACAGAAACTGTATTTTGCAACGATACTTGGGTTGGAACATCAGCAAGCGCCACTAATCACTCCATGAGTAGCACTTTTTTTAAAACCAGTGTTTTAAGGATAGAAACAACACATGCCCATTGCTAGCCATTTTAAAGGCAGGCAGAGGCGATTCTATATTTCCCAAATAGCCGAGACAGGAGCAATCATCAAGATTTTGGTGTCAACCACTTTATTTCATTTTAGACAACCTGTGAAAGGGGCTCAATGTGTTAAAAACCGAACTATCCCTTTAAAGGTGTTGAGAGTGTCCGCTTGGCGAATGTTAAAGGGGAGCTTGTTCCACAGGACAGGCGCACAATGGCAGAATGCTCTTCCTCCTATTGTGGATTTTGATATTCTAGGAATTAGGAGACCAGCATTCTGTGACCTTAGGGGTCTAGAAGGGTGGTAGGGAACAAGTAAGTCTTCAATATATGCTGGATCAAGGCCATTAAGAGCTTTGTATGTTAGGAGAAGTATTTTAAAATCAATTCGGCTTTTAACAGGAAGCCAATGTAAGGAAGCAAGGGCAGCTGAGATATGTTCATATTTTTTGTCCTAGTGAGTGCTCGTGCTGCAGCATTTTGTATTAGTTGAAGGTTTTTGATGCAGCTAGCACCACATCCAGAGAACAGAGCATTACAACAGTCAAGTCTGGAGGTAACAAATGCATGTATTAGTTTTTCTGCATCCTCAAAAGAAAGGAATTTTCTAACCTTAGCAATGTTGCGTAAATGAAAGAATGAGGTTTTGGAGATATGCTTTACATGACTATTTAGAGAGAGGTCTTGATCAATATATACCCCAAGGTTCTTGACCTTTGTGTTAGGTGTGGGTGAAAGGTGACTAAGTAAGCTCTGATGATGGGGTAGAGTGTTGGTCAGGTTTTTGGGGCCAATCAACATGACTTCAGTCTTGTCAGAGTTTAAGTAAAGGAAATTATTAGTCATCCAGTTTTTGATGTCACCGAGGCAGGCAACAAGTTTTGTTACTAGCATACAATCATTAGGCTTCATTGAAAGGTATAGTTGGGTGTAATCTGCATAAGGGTGGAAGGTAATGCCATGTTTTCTAATAACAGATCCCAAAGGTAGCATGTAATGGGAGAATAGCAGAGGTCCCAGTACTGATCCTTGGAGTACAATATACTTAACTTCAGTGTGGCATGATGCTTCATTATGTGCATGTACAAACTGGTAACATCCAGTAAGGTATGACCTGAGCCAGGCTAATGCAGAATATTTGATGCCAATCATATGCTCAAGTCTATGTAGTAAGATGCTGTGATCGATTGTGTCAAAGGCAGCACTTAGATCCAGTAGGATTAACAATGATATGCATCCATTATCAGATCAGATAAGATCATTGTAGACTTTTACCAGGGCTGATTCTGTGCTATGGCTCTAAAGCCAGATTGTTAGGTTTCCTGAATGTTGTTTGCGTCTAAGAAGGCCATCAACGACATAAGTATAGCTTGTTGAATTGAATACAAGCATTCAATATTTTTATTCAACTAAAATCAATTTGAAAATGTATTATAATAACACATAAATACATACATACAGTATTCTGTAGCATTAATCTCCATTCTGCAAGACTCCTGCAGGGTACCCTGGCCACACATTAAAACGTGATTTTTTTAAAGGGGCAACTTTCACACAGACAGATATGCCCAGAGACATGTGGATGTTTCTGTGAAACAGGCTGTCTCTCCCTTGATGCGCATCATTGTAAATAAAACCTAACCGTCACCTGATTTGGTCTCCTGCCTTTTTGATGTAATCTAAGAAATAATGCACACAAATAACACCATCAACGTACACATAAACACACACATTGTTAGGGTTGCCATTTGTCTGTGGCCTTGTTTGCTCTTCAGACCATCTAAAAATACCTGGTGAAAAATTGTATTTGTACAAAAATAAAAAGTCCACACAGCCCTTGATTAATTAAGCACACCTCTGGATGACTTGTGAAAAGTCAGCCACACTGAGATTAAAAAAAATAATCTATGCCTAAAAGGTTGAGGCCATTTTTGTTGTTATCTGTATAAAGGCAGAGGCATGCAACTCATATTGTTGTCGCTGTACAGTACATAGTACTGAGTTCCACATTAGAACAACACCTACACTCTCTGTGTTACAGACAAATACACTAAACACAATGTTCTCTGGCTATTTGCCATGCCACATCAAGAGCATTTCTGTAGGAAGTCCAACAAAGGGAAACTTTGTGCCTTCCTCATTTGTGGAATGCCACTACTCTTTCTAGACTATCAGAATATGCACAAAACAAACCACTGTATGTTTCACATGTGAAAGTCCAGGCATCCCACGCAGAAGAATGTCTTTCTTATTTATTTTCTTTTGTTTTTGCTTTCTTGTTTACTTTTCATGAATTAAAATAATTAAAACTATTCTTATTGACAACCCCTTTTAGATATTGGAATAAAATGGATGGTGGTTAAGAAAGCTAAGCTAGGTAGGTAGCTGTCAAGAGAGTTTACCTAGAGCAAGTTGGATTTATTGGGTTAAACAGACAGCTATGGACAAGTAAGGTCCTTGGTGACCGGTGTTGCTTTTGGTTGTGCCCTTTCCTTGGTCCTCCTGACCCACCCCACATGCAAAAACTGAGAGATGCAATGCACGGCTAGAATGAGGCCAAAGGAGATATAAAAAGAAGGGCAGTGTTGACACATGAGTGAGTGAGTCCAAATACAGAACAGGTAGGTGGTTTAGCCCAATGTGTACACATAAACCGGGTGTACACATGAAAATAAATGTATCTGTACAAATTAATGGAACAGTCGATTCTTTATAAATAAAAAGACTATATTCAAGGGCAAGATGTTTTCAAGGCCAGAATGTCAATGCCAATGTCAATAAAATGAAAATGAAAATGTACTTTAAAAGGACTGAGCCAAAGGCTTTTCGAGTGCATGAGTGAAGCCTAAAGAGGAGTGGATGAGTAGGGATCGGCCTGTATGCAAAACATACTGTTTGAAATCCATTTGCCATCACTTGATCTGTGGCAGGAACCTCACAACCAGTAAAAATTAATGCCGCCATCATCATCATCAGAGTGCATCTGAAATGCATCTCTGTCACCCTGATGTGCTAAATGGAAAAATAGACATTGAATTTGTAAGAATGGGGTGAGGGGACATTGCATGATGATGTAATTATACCACAGCACCTTGATTTGTGTGCAGGCAACACTAAAAAGTAGTGGCAGTCAGAAATAAATACCTGTCAAGACTATAGAAAGAAACCCTCTCATAGCCCTGGTTGGAGCACACACATCCCTTGTTCAGGAAACAAGCCACTGCCTTACGTGAATGAGCTGTCAGTCATCTCTGGGATATTGTCATCACTTTTGTATAACCTTCATTTAAATAAACCATCATTGAATTTAAAATTAGAGGGTAAATATGAGTCAGTTTAACCACCAGATTTAATATACATGCCACTAGATTTTTTGGTGCAGCTCAAATTGGTTGGTATGGCACACTGCTGCATTTAAAAAAAAAATATGGTAATACTTCTTTTCAAAAAGGGCTGCCAAGGATGCATATTGAATTTCCACAGACTGGCCTTACTCGCCAGAACAGCACCTGTTTTTGAGCACTGCCTGAAGGTTAAAAAAAATATTCAAATAAACAAATGTCATACAAATGTGCATTGCAAAAATGTAAGAAAAACAGAAAACGTTAAAGCGGTAGAACCAAATATAACTTGTGCATGCTTGCACAACTGATGCATGCGTGTTGGTAGGAAGGAAGAAAATCATGAAATATCAATATTTTTTGTTACATTCTAAAGAGTTCATTTTAAACTGTAAACAAAAATAAGGAGTCTAGAGTTCTATCTTTGTTTAAACATTAATATAATTTAATGATAGACAGGGCTATGATTGAAATTATCTAGAACTGTCGCTTCAAAGGGAAAAAGAAGAAAGAAGAAAAACTGTCAAAAATGACAAACATCAACAGAAGCACTGACGGGTATGAGAACACCATTTCTGCTGCTTCTGTCATTTTGGCATATAGTTTGTGACAATCACAGTTCATCCACCTATTGATCTGGCCCAATTTTCTCTTCCTCTGTCTGCTCTTTCACTTCAATTCAGTAAGAGGATTGGCTTGTCATTTTTCCTGAGTGCTGGGTTCAGTTTTTAGGGGCCTCTTATGTAAGAGTTTAAAAGTATAAGGCCATCAAATGACCTTCACCCCACCTTCAATCCCTCACCCATCTATTACTAGAGACAGGCCATATTCTCACCAATGACTTGCAAAGAGTGCATAATAAGCAGACCTGCGCGGTTGCCACAGCTAAAAGGAGCAAGGGAACTCGGCTTACAACATGCTGGAGTTTTTCAATTTCGGAACTCAGTGAGACATTTCTGTTCTTTCTTGATACATTTACTTTTGACAGTTTGAACAGGTCCTAAATGCAACAATGAGGAAAGAGATCCTAACGGGTGAAAAATCCATTTCAGTATATATATATTATTTATATATATATTATATATATATATAATATATAATCTCAGCATTGTTGATGCACTGAGGCACTGAGGATCAATCACACTTGCATAAAAGGAATGAGATTAAAAGTAGCGCTTCAAAGGCTTCCCAGTTAAAGGGTGCCTTCTTCTCAGACAGTATTACACAATGCCTGAAGATAAGTTAAAATTTGTGTTCCCTAATCTGATCTACATTCTGACAGCATACCAGGGTCATGGGCAGAGATGGGCTATTTCATATTTTCCACCAATCATAAGGGCATCACGATTGTGAAGGGGAGCAAAAAGTATGATTACCTGGTGTGAAGTCAAGGAGAGAGAGAGGCTACTGACATCCCAGAGATGGCAATTACTTGCCAGTCAGTTTAAGTCAGTTTATAGTGGGGGGGGGGGGAAGCCTCCAACCCCTCTACCACAACCACACACACAAATAGGCATAAGCATGTTAAGCTATTTAGATCCTGACCAAAATCAGGCAAATCCTCAGTCTTCAAGGTTGATATCTTTGAAATATGTCTAGTTTGATTAGCATGCCAGTTATTCAGGTCCTGACTAAGATCAGGCCAATCCTCAGTCTTCTGGGCAGATTTTTGACAGGCCTATGTACTCTGCACTGTTCTCACTGGTGAAGAGCCTAAGGCTAGAATGACTTCATTTACGCATTCTGTCAGACCCCCAGTTAAAAAAAACAGACAACAAACATGCACTGACATGTAGAGTTGAGGTTAGGAATCTAGCAACAAGCACATTGGCATGACAGCCCGGGAAAATGGAATGGAGAGAAGGTGTAAGTATGTGTGGGGCTGACGGTATAATCTGTGCGACAAAGACAACGGGGTACAGCAAGACAGGAAATAGAGAAACTAACAACAAATAAAACTAAAGAGAAAAACAGAGGATTGTCTGGATAAGGCTGGAAATGCATCTCAGTGAACGAGCAGAACCAGCTTCAATGTCTCTCACAAAACTCTCATCATCTGCCTGGGATTTCTTCACTTTCATTAACATTCGGATAACGCACACGAGTAGTTTGATTTACTGAAAGTTTAATTACAAGGAGAATTAAACTAATTGCTAGCTAATTCTCAAAATATCACTTAGTCTGTTTGGTTGAGTGTATAGTCATTGAGCTCCCACTTTCTTTTTATCAGACATCTTTCATCGCCCAAGGAGAATTCCTGAAGAGACATCCATCTTTATATTTCCCTTTTAAGTGAGCCCACCTACTACTTGGACGTGTTTTTCAAATGAGAGTGTGCCTGCCTACCTGCCAGGGTGCCTTTGCTCCTGAGTAATTGCAGGGTCAGCAGTAGTGCTGACAGGTCTGTGAAGGCTTGGAGGACAGCGTGTGATTCTCGTCTCTTTGTTCCTGTGTGTCACCGTTACCAAATTGACATTTAAATTTGGATGAAAACCTGCCGATGAAATGCCAGACAAAGCTTCTCTCTCAGGCTGGGGAATGAGATGTTGGTTATGCCTATGACAAGCCGATGTTCAAGTGGTGGTGATATTGTCAATCTAACTCTCATGTCTGGGAGAATCATCCTAGTCATGAAAAAAAAAAAAGATCAAGATCTAATTCTTCAGCATTTTCCTGAGAACACATTGTTATGGACCATCCCTTCTGAAACGTTCACATGGTAAGATTAGTTAATCATAACATCTCAAAAACAGAGATGCTGCAGACGTGATGGATTAACTCTGGGGAAGCCGGAGAATAATTGGCATAATTAACAGACCAAACCTTTTCTGCAAGAAAAAAATCTTCTGGATTCCAGCACCTTTTAGTTCCATTTTTGTTACTCTTTGTTACTTCTTTTTGTAACCGTGTTCATTGTCCTTTAACTCTATTTCCAGTAATTTGACACAATTTGAAAAATCTTCTGTCCGATGATGCAGATGATTTGCTTTGGTTCTTAGATCTTTCCAGCCTCTGTCTTTCTCTGTCGTTCCCCCAGTGAATCAAATTGTGGGCCCCATGTGACTCTCCTTACAACACAACTTCTGCTTTCATTCAGCCCACACACCCCTTAATCAATATGCACTGGAATCCAGTCTTGAGATCCCCGATGAAGGTGACATACGTGCCTAATCTTTCGTCTTCCTCAAGAACAGCAACAGAAAATTACTTTGGAGAACAACACCTCCATGCGTTACTCTCTCTTGAAGGGCTCTGATAAACTTTAAATGACTGGTCTCTGCTCTGGCTGGGCTTTAGAGGTAAGGATTGATCAAAACAGTAGAGACGCAGTAGGATGCTCTAACCTCAGGGCGAAGGAAACAAGGAGATGCTTACATCACAAAGGGAAAAAAAACATACAATTTTCAGTGACCTGACTTTTCTATCATTCTTTAAAAGTGTGATAACATCAAAATCCCATTTTAACATTTTAAAACATTAAAATTATAACACTGAAACAATAAGACATTAATGATAAAAACAAAAAAAAATTATAGTTCATTATCACTTTTAATTGTGTCACATCAGGCATTAAGTGTTCTGGGACAACATGAGCTCGAGGGAAATGCTGAGCATAAATGTGAAAATAAATATTAAACTTAATATTCATAAACTAAACAAACAAAAAGGAGAATGAGAAGAAAAAAGAAAGAACTTAAATGACGAAGCTAATGCTAAGTGTTAAACACTCTCATGACCACCAAGTAACACAGTAAAATGTGTTAGCTATTACTAGAAATTTTCAGGTTTTGATTAAATAAAAACAACAACAACAAAAAAAATCACCAATAAACCTTCAGTTTAAACCCTCTGACAAGTAGTGTCACAAAATCTCACCCACAAAGAGGCACTAAGTAAGGTATACTTTGTACACACATGGGACAGAATGTGTATGTATTGCACGGCTGCAAAGTTTGAAGATGTGTATGTGTGTGTAGGTGTGTGTGTCTCTCTCTTTGTTTTTTCTCAGAGACATTCTATATTACACAATGTTCCATCAGAAAGCTCCTTCGAGACAGCCACTGCAACTCACAAATCATTACATCACAGGAAGGTTTAATCCTGTGGTTGAATCCATACTGTGTAAAGTTGTTGTGTAATGGTGGTCCATCTACTGTATAAACCTCAAAAGTAAAATGGGGCAAACAGTAACCTCACACTAACACACACACACACACACACACACACACACACACACACACACACTCACAAACTCTTGCATGAGTTAAGAACAATTTTAGTGAGCCATTGTGATTACTCTGCACATCAGAGAAGTGTGCTCTGCCATACCCAGTAATAGGATTAGATAGGGATATCAGGGCCCCTGCAAAAAATAAAAAATAAAAATCTCCCTTCAGATACACAAGCCAGTGTTCACCTCTGCGGGTAGATCCCCATCTGGCATTAGTCATGACTGCAATTAAGCAGAGTTTAGGGAAGGACAGAGTGAAAAGTAGGAATGACATTCAAATGATACTGTCCGTCTAGAAGAGTCTTTTTAACTATGCCTCTAGATTCCCTCATGTGGAGAGCTGGACATGCATCACTGCTCTTTTTCCGTCCTCTCTCCTTCACCTGTCAATCAATGTGTCTGGCAAATGATGGTCGGTGGAACACACCCGCTGGCCAATGGGGCGCTGCGAGGAGCGGCGGCAGCGGCAGCAGGAGCAGTGGTGGCGGTAGGGTTGAGTCCCGACAGACAGGAAGAGAGGCGTTCATGAAGCATGTCTCTGTGTGTAGGCCTCACACACCTCACACACGCACGGTTGTCTTTACGAAGAAGGTGAGAATGTCAGGATCATCCAGCCGATCACAAAGTAGAAGAGGAAGACAGGGTACACCACCAGAGCTTTCCTGTTGGGGGGCTGGCTGTCGACCAGGAAGGCGGTAGAAGCTATGGAGTCATGCAGGCACAGACACACACACACACACACACAAAGAGGAGAAGAAATAGTTGTTAAAGCAAATTCCACAGTAACACACACACACACACACAGGGAGAGAGCCTGAGGCAATAGCTGCCTACAGACTGAACGACAGGTAAATTACCACACCAGACAGGATAATCATCCTCATCCTCTCCCTGACAGTGCGAAGAACACAGTACCAGTACCAGAACCAGAACTACTAAGTACCATCAAGCTTCTCACAAACCATCCATTTGCTTTAAAGGGATCTCTGGATATTAAGACATGTTGGCCTTTTGAGAATGACACTGGTGTTAGCAACATACCCGTGACTTAAAAACACAACCAGGTCACTGGGTTTAATTAAAGGTTTCGGAAATCCTTTTACCTGGTTGAACCTAATCAAAGTTCAAACAAGGTGCAGCAATCAAGCTGTTGCTGAACACAGACATCATCAATATCACCCAGGGGGGTATTTACACAAAAAGTAAGAGTAAAAAAAAACTCCAAGATAAGTGTCAAAAACTGGGCTTGACTTAATAATTAGTCCTGAGGATGTTCATGTGTGGTTTGGGCACAGGCATGAAGGCGAAGGCTTAGTGGCATAAGTAACTATACAGGAGGATATCCATGAACTACCTCATGACAACAAGAGTTTTATTGCTTTTAAATGACAGTTCCATTGCCAACTAAAGACGTTTAAAGACACCAAATTGTTATTTGTACTATTTAGTCCTTTTGTTTTCATCCTTGGTTTTGCATTCCCTGTTCCCATGCAATGCAACAGCTCGGAAAAGTGCAAATCCCCTTGGTATGAGATTTCTTCTGGGAACCTAAGTTAAGGCTACATTTATCCAGAATAAACCCAACTAAATCCTATATCTTGGGTATTTTAAATATGCCCCAGGTGATGTCACTTTTTTTACCCAGAAAGCACCAAGACATGAACACAATGGCAGCTTACAAGCTCGTCAAATGAAGGAATTTTCTAAAAGTTTTAATAAAAAAAAAAAGATCATACATTTTGAGTGATTTCTAATCCAGTTAAATGTTTAGATAGCTTGCGGTTTTATAAGCAAGCAACCCTTTTCAAATGAAGCATGAAATGCTGTTCTAATAGACTGCAGCACAACACAAGTTAATAGCAGACTACAGACTAGATTGTCTCCACAGGAACTGGATACAAATGAGCCCAGTGAGGAAGGCCCATCTATTCCACTTTTATTAAGCTGTGTCATATTCCACTCATTAGGCAGCTTCCCAGCTTCCACCCGGAAGCTATTTTGTTAAATCAGCGTGCATGCACACATAAACGGGAATGAAGGCTTTCAGGACACTACCAGTATGTTACCACGGTAGGACAGGGATCTGACATGACACAACACCGCCACCTACAGGTGCCATGTACCTCACATTCAGCAGGAGTAATGAAGTGTGTTGATGAAGGCTTAGAGCTCAAAAACTGCTTGAAACCGAGATGTTGGGGAAAAAACAAAAAAAAAACAGTGAGCGTGTTTACATACACACTAACAACAAATGTCATTATCAGGTTGTAGTTACCTGATTGTTCAAGTGCTAATATAAACGAAAGAAACTGATATTCTTTAGTGGCTTACTGCTTGAGAAATCTTTACACATCTAGATTTCTACACTTAGCGAAAACACAAACTTGAAATCTCGTAACAATTGATAAATCTGACTGATCAAACCTGTGTCGTTTTAGCTATTGGGTTTCTTGAATGCATGTAAATGCCTAGAAACTGATTTTTAGAGTTACCTGTTTAAACAGGTAGTGATTCAAAGAAATCGATGTACTGCAATATTTTTAAATCATAGAAATGGAGAGTTAAAAAGCCCCCCCCCCCCCCCCCCCCCACCCCCCGTAAGTATCATCCCAAGAATACAGTCTGTAATGCAACCAGTGCTCAGGGTTTCCCAAAGTGTCAGTGTCATCCCAAAAGTAAGCTCTTTAAAATGTCCATGTGCAAACCTATGAATTAACGGCCTTGTTATTAGGTCACCAAACGTGGACAGGTAAGTTATTTCTGATTTCAGGTTAAACATTTCACTAATACAATAAAAATATATAAGTTGTGTCAAGAAAAACTGAATGAAGAAAAATGAATGATCTTTTATAACATATAATCAAATTAAATTTTTAAAATATGTTTTTTTTTTTTTATTCTACTGATTACCTTTTTCTACCCTGCAAACATTTACGATGTGAAATTGTTTATAGGCTACCTGCGATGTGCAAAATGTTAATCAGAAAATACTTGTTAATTTTGTTCAATAAAACATACCAAGAGAGACAAAACAAAGCAATCCGTGCAAGCAGAGAGTGAAAATGAAGAAATCGCTAAAAGAAGGAATAGAACATTCCTCATCGATTCCTGCAACTTTCCATGAAAACACCATCAGACATTCATCACAAGTTCATTGTAAAAGATCATGGCATTGAAAACTGTTTAGGGCTAACTGTCTAAGGCTACATACAGAACTATTAGCTTGGTTATAGCCATGTGAGTGTGGGAGAGGAACTATTAGGCACCATCTAAAGCAAATTACTGACTGCACTGGGTCATTATTTCTGTATAATGACCACACAGTGCAAAAGTGGTTCAAGTAAACTCTTCTTCTTTCACACATGCTAATTAGCTTATTGCAATCAGCCAGATCCGGACACCAACGCATAGACATTGGTGCAAGTGTATCTGTTCCCTGTGTTAAAAATATGAATTATACAGTATAAACTGATACAACCTAATTATTCATTATAATATTTATTCATTATATACACACAAAATGAGTGCATTTGTTATATTAATTCAATGTTATGTATGTTATATCACTTCATGCAATGTATGCAATTCCCTCTATTCAAGGTGCCCCTTGAAAACTGTATCACTTTATGGGGCCAGGCAAACCTGTAGTGGGCTAATAATAACTATGTGAATATTAAAATGATAAATAGTGCTTTTTTGCTTTTAAATTACTGGTATCTAGTACATGTGTTTTTGCAACTTCTGATTTAAGGAGTCCAAGTCGAAAAACTAAAGTCGGTATATTACTATAGCACAGTTTTCACCATACTTATAACTACTAACTTATCTACCTCTTCTACTGCTCTCATTTGTACACAACTGTACATATTGTCCATACTGTATATACTTATACTCTATATTCTGCACTTGCTGCTCTTTGCATTTCTGATTAGATGCTAAACTGTATTTCGCTGCCCTGTATTTATACATGTGTAATGACAATTAAGTTGAATCTAATAAATCTAACCTAATGAGGAAAAATAAAACTACTAAAGAGTGGGGAAAAAAAACTACTTAAGTGCTTACCAAAGGTTGACCAGCCGAAGGAGGCAGTCACAATGATGAGTCGAACGATGAAGCTGGCCGTTCCTGCTTCCGTTGAGACAAGCAGCAGAACCAGCCGACACACCAGCATGGCCACAGTTAGAGGTAGTATACAGTAGCCCAACACACAGAGACTCTGGAAGAACGAACTGCGCGCACACACACACACGTCAGGAATCTGTGCATATATACACCATCTGGCAAAAGCACATCCCTGAGGGCATCATTCTTTCTGATCCCATGCATCATTTCCAGAATTCTAGCAATATTCTTGTAAACTCAGTGACTCTCAGTCAGTTAGGTTCAAGAGCCAGATGACAGATATCAAATCAGAAAAAAGCCAGTTACCGAGAGAAACTTTCTGTCCATCTATTCCTCACTGATATTTTAGTGTGCAACGTTGTCAAGGTATTCAGAAACAGAAAGTAATTACACATAAATGGAGAGTTGGAAACTTACATGGTGCCCCCGAGAAGTTTGGAGTTGAGTGTGATAATGACAGAGCCAAACCAGATGATCACAAAAACTTCTGCAAACTGGGGTCCACCATCGTCTTTGCTGTCTGCTGATCCTCCTTGTAATAGCCTAAAAAAACAAAACAAAAGGCTCACCTACATTTTACACTGCATCAGTAATGTATTTCATTTGCCAGGTATGATGAACAATTTGTGACTGTATTACGTGTATTAAATACAGTATTTCCTGTTGAAAATATTTTTTTTAATTATAAACTAACTTGTAACGACAGCAAGAGAACTGTTTTACGTATAAGACTAAAACATGGCAGAATAATGGCACACATAACTGCACATATCTGACAAACCATCTCGTACTTACAGAGCAAGGGTAACACACAGGAGCAGAGGGCCCCACAAGTCCCCTAACAAAGGGAAGATCACAACACATGAGCAGAACATCAAACAGGACAGAACATCAAATTTTCATGGGCATCATAAAAAAGGGAAATTTTCAAATTCAGCTAAATGTGTTACTGAATTCTTTACTGGCTTTGTAAGCCTTTACGTTCATAGTGGCTATGATCCTTCTATATCCTTTATCATTCGGTCCTGTCATAAGATCCTATTACACCTCTTCCACCAAGAGTACTCAGGAAAGCTAAAAGCAATTCCTTCACTGTCACTCAATAGAAACAAGCATTTACAGCAAAATACCACAATGAGCTTTTAGTATTGTTGTCTGAAAGACTAGTGTGTTAGTTAATTGGCTGTTTTGCTCAACCTTAACTCTGTTCTCTGTACACCGCCAACTGGTTGTAAAAAACCTGGTTCTGTCTTGTATTGCATCAT
Organism: Limnothrissa miodon; assembly: GCA_017657215.1. Taxonomy (NCBI): domain Eukaryota; kingdom Metazoa; phylum Chordata; class Actinopteri; order Clupeiformes; family Clupeidae; genus Limnothrissa; species Limnothrissa miodon. The sequence continues at coordinate 3,002,354 of JAGFZM010000052.1, read as the reverse complement.
TTCAAAAAGTTGCTTTAAAAAATGTGTCAGGCTAATTCTATAGACAATTATATGAAACAGCAACACATAACAATGGTCACTAGTTTCTGATACCACCCCCACCATGACTAAAACATTTTCTTCAGGAAACACTGGGTATGTTATACTGTATATATATTATTTAAAGTAACTGCTATCAGTTATTAGTAAACAGAGCCAAGGATTTCATATTACATTTCTGAAGGCCAGGTGGCATAAGGCAGTCTGGGCATGCTATACTTACAGTCTCTGAGAAGTGCTGAACTTTTCTTGGGGTACATAACATGCACAAACTTGTTCCCCACAGCTTTCAGATCTCTCAACTGTTGGGAAAGATTTCTGCTTAAACATCTGTATTCATCTTACAACAAAAAAATAGATGAACACTATGTCATGGTGACTTACTATGGTGTCTTTGACCGGTTCATCCAGTGTTGAAAACTCATCATCTGCACCATGGGAGGCCATAGGGACAGCGATGTCCCCCTCCACAGGAATGTCTTCAGATATAGAAACATCTGATAGACCTGCAAACTGTGACAAAAACACAATTCATGAATGCAACATAACGGATTTGTATTCATGATTAGGTGTAACGCCATCTGCAGGTGGCTAAGAAATGGTATAGTTGAACTACTTCGACTAATGCTATAATCTATAATTTGTTTTATGAATTGCGTAGTTCCTGATAAGACAAACTAGACTGCAAAGTCATTCAATTTGATGGAGTAAGGCTTGTAATGTGATAGAATGCACGACTTCCCATACACACGTGAGACAAATAAAGTAACGTTCCTATTAACTCAAGCAAGAGTTTATTTAGTTCATTGAGTCATTCTGACAGATCTGTTCGTTCAAAAATAATATTGTACCAACAAAAAGCTATTAAGCTAGATATGGTGTTAACGTTATACAATTTAAACGTCAAAGCTAGATAGAAGCTGTCAGGCAATGTTAACATAGCTAGCTAACGTTATCATGGGCAATATTACGAGCCTAAGAGGTTAACGTGCCTTGACAATAGTCGCTTACAAACAACAATATAAATATGTCCATATAATGCTTTGGGTTTTCAGTTGTTTCTTATATTAGAAACACTCATTATAATATGTTGTTTCTGAACATAGCAATGCCATGATGCTAAAAAGAGCTAACGACAACTAGTGTGGGCATTGCTAATCTTCGGATAAAAACATTTCACAATTTTGAGCCTAAGTCAAATATAGACTTAAATGCTGAATTCCAATTGACTACCTAAAAATTAAAACTGTTACAGAAAAACTTAAATTCTCACCAAAGGTTTGTTAGCTTCATCCACTTCCGCCATCTTTATAAATCTACACGGATGTGGATACGTCATCTGTTTTGTCGTTTACGTTTACGTGTCAAATGTGCGTCTTGATGCAATTTAGTGCAGCGCTCTGAATGTGCAGTTTCACAATTGATGTTAAAATGTACTTTGATTCAAAGAAACAAATTATATATGTATAACCCATTATGCATATTCCTATAGCCTACCGCCTCTCAAACTAACAAATATAATTTAAGATTGATTAGATCTGATTTTAGTAAACTATAGTTTTAACCATATAGTCATTCATTTGATATAACACTCAAATTGTCTATCATATTTTTGAGTTGACTGGATAACGTTAAAAACTTTTCTTCATTTCTTTTATCCTGTTAAAAGAACAACGCGCATCTGCTAACAAAGGCAGCCTGTCTCTTTAAGAACGGAACGACTGGAGTAGGAGTTCCTCGGTTTTTTTCTCTCTCTGGCCCAACCCGTATTTGTCCATTCACTCCCACAACAAGGAAAAGTGTCAAAGGAATATCTCTTTATACGACTGTAGGCAATGCTAACTCAATAAATATAACAGATTTGCTTCTACTCGTGAATTGCTTACTTTTTGCATATTGGATTAGGCCTACTTGAACTCGTTACCAACTCAGCACAAGCATTACGGAGGGACTGGTTCTATCCGAGGATTCTGCTGCAGCAAAACTACCACCAGCTAGGTTGATGGATGAAAGTTTATACGAATAAAGATCTTAAAACGTGACCAGTTTTGCAGACAAAACACAACGTCACCAGTGGACCGCCACTCTTCGGACTATTGAGGACGCACCATTCATACAACAACCACCTTACAGATTTAAGATTACTCCCAAGCGTGTCGCGTGAAGAGCAAGGGAGATGGGGCATCCTCCTTTGGAGTTTAGCGATTGCTACACAGATAGTCCAGATTTTAGAGAGAGATTGAAATGTTACGAGCAAGAATTGGAAAGAACCAGCAAATTTCTTAAGGAAGTGATCAAAGACGGCAATAATGTCATAAGCGCGATTAAGGGTAAGTGGGCGCGACTTTTTTCATCCTGGAGGTCCACTTTTTTAGGGGGATTTCATGCCTGTTCCTAATATGCCCAAGCAGTTAACGGAATATAGGCCTACAAAACAGTTTCCATAATTGAGTCTGTTTAATTCATTGTTCAGAAGTAGACCTAAACTAAAATGAGCTTACTTGATTTGCTGGTTGTCATATTTTCCCTACATCCTACTAATCGGTTTAAATGAGGGATTAGAAATGGAATGGCTTTATTGTGTTGTGGTCTAGCAGATGGATCACCCACATTGTCTCACTAATTGATTCAAAGGCCGTTGGCAAGCCTCCAGTGTACATGAAGTTTTTGTTCCTTATGGGGTTATCTTGAATATTTAAGATGATGCAAGTTTTGCCTTAACCAGGAATTTTGTGTAATATTTTTCTACTCAAGTGAAATGAAATCCAGTCTTACAGAAAAGTTCTCACGTCATGCCCTCATCGTGTTTTAGAACTGATGTTTGTAGGCTTTTTGTAGGCTACAAGCTGAGTGTCCGATGACTGAAACGGAAATGAATGCTGTAGGCTGTGTATGCAAATAAAATCAAACACAGCCTGTAAAATATTGTTTGGATACTGAGAATCAGAACACACACACACACACACACACACAGTGAGGGTATTGAGTGTAAACCTACTCTGCAGACAGAGGAAAGGCTCACTCTGTTTAGAGCCGTTTACAGTGAGGTCACCCAGGCCACAGAGAGAAGGAGTGGGGATATAAAAACCTCCATCCAAAAATGACAGGCGAGTGGGCAGAAAATCCGCTCAGCATCATGTGCCACATAGGCGGATGGCCAGACACCCGCTGGAGGAATAGAAGGAATGAAACGACAGAGTGACATTTAAGCTGAGCTGTGTGCTTGGCACTGGGCAATGACAGTGTTCAGTTTCTGCCGTATTTCTTTCTTCCCTGGTTTTGTGTAGGCAGGGGAAGTGCATCTTGGGAAACCGTGTGACTTGCGTGCCTCAGAGTAGTTGCAGTTCTGCTCTGCTTTTCTCACCTGCAGACATTACACTTTCTTTTCCATTTCCTGTTTGTACAACGATTGTTGCAAGATCGCAAAGTGTCATGTAGATCATAGGTAATGTGGATATGAGCAAGGATTACATAGACAATAATTATATACATTTCATTAAGTAGCTCACACTCTATGACTTGTTTGAATAGCACATTTCTAGGTTATACAGACTTGTCAGCAGTGACTGTACGCTGTGTTGTGATTTTGTAGTGCTCCACGCCCATCTCTAAGAGGACAGAAGTGGAGCTGTGATACTGACTCAAACATAACGCTTCAATCATGTTGTGCTGGACAGGTCACGTGGCCTGAGTCAGCAGAAAAGCCATGTCCCAGGTGTATAATTATCAGTGGTGTTGGAGTATAGGAGAAAGAGAATTTTGCTGACCAAAACAGACTCGTTTGGCGTTTGTTTATATTGGGCTTGAAGTGGTTACGGCCCTCGGTAAATGAATATATTCAAGTTTTCTTAGTCACAATTTTTTTTAGCTGAATATGTGTGTTTGATACAGAGCGAGAGAAGGAGAGAAAATGAGAGGGAGGGAGAAAGAGAGAGGAGGTGAGATTAAAAGAGAACAGGAGAGTACTAGAGAAAGAGTGAGATTGAGAGAGGAGCAAGAGTTAGAAAGAGGGAGATGGCGGCTAAACAGCATTGGCATTGTGCCGCAGGAAGATGCCACTCTGCAGAGCCTCTCGCCCCTCTTTCACCCCTCTCATCTCCCGCACAAAAGCGTCCTTTGTGACCTTGGAGACTGCGGCTAGATATATTCATTTAATCTGTCCAGGGTAATTACCCCGGCTCCCTTCAGAAGAGAAGTCCATGTGGTGGATGAGACCTGAATCAAAGAAAAGACTCAAGAAGAAAACTTTGTCTAGTCTGTGACTGTTAGCTTGATGAAATTGTGGTTGTGCTACCAGAACCAAACTGTTAATAGGTCGCATAGCACAGGGTATTTAGGACAAGCACCTAAATGAGTAGTGATGTGAATTACTACTGATCACAGTTATAATTACAAGTATCACAGTCTAAATCTTTTATGAGCTAAGAATATAGCTTTAATTTAGCAAGATTAGATCTGTAGCTAAATCTGATTCACTATTTTGTCTACAGTCTTCATCATATATTATGTGTGTGATGATTCATAGCTTTGAATATCTCTAAATCTCTGGTGTGTAGTTCAGGTGTAAGTGTTTCATTTTGACCATTGTGTCCTTGTGAGATGGAGATGATCTAAATGTAAAGAAGCTTGCCACATTCTTGATGCTTTTGTAGCCTTGTAATGTTTCTCCAAGGGTGTTCCGTTGGATGTCAAAGCATGACCTTAATCTCTATGTGTGCCTTGCTACGTCTCATCTAAAAAGAGGCCCATGTGTGGGGCCCAGGCGCAGAAGCCGGGGCCTCTCGTGCTCTGAACTACTGGAATAGCTAAACCACCCCCTAAGCACAAATGCTTCATCTTGCCTCCCTCAATTCTGGTTTCTGTGTGGATTCTGTGTGTGAAATAGGCTACACTTGAATGCTTAATATCAAACATGACTAATGTGATCATCCTTTGTGTGTTGGCTTTTTGGTGGTTATTATTATTATATGTTTTTTTTTAAAGGATATTCTGTGGCTGTTCAGAAGTTTTCACAAACCCTCCAGTCATTCCAGTTTGACTTTATCGGTGACACTCTGACAGACGATGAAATGAATATTGGTAGGTGTCTTATTCCTCCCGTACTTGTGTGTTTCGAGTTTGATCAAGTCTGCATGTCTGCTTCCCTTGATGTAGTCCAGCCTAGAATCATCGTTATCCCATTAAATTCCTTGACACTGATATGCTATATTGGTTTTGTTTTGGCTCTGTCAGCTGAATCATTCCGCGAGTTCGCAGGCCTGCTCCAGGAAGTGGAAACTGACAGGATGATGCTGGTTGGTTATCACAGTTTCCTTCAGCCTCTATTTAAAGTCCCAGGGGGCTTTCTTGTGTCAATCATTTCCAACAGCCAAAGGCATAAAAGTTGATAATTAAACATTATGTGTGTTGACAATTGTAAGTGGAATCCTAAGAATGGAAAGAGTAATGTTTACTTAAGCCGTGCAGTTGTACTGTAAATTATCCATATAAGTACATGCAAACAAAATTCCTCAGCAACAAATCCAACAGCAAAGCCATTGTGAGGGCACAATACAGCCATAAGAATACAGTGATAGTAATAACTAGCATTAGAATATGCCTTCCACTCTTAGTGCTGTATGCTGGCAAGGAGTACATGTTGCAGATCATTTACCCTTAGCGTAGCCTTTATATCTCAAGAAAAGCGAGCTGTTGGAGGCGCTGTACAGACTGGCTACATAGCATTACTTCAGTGCGGTAAAAACAATGCCATGTGGTTTTATGGAAAACCCTGAGCCTGGTTAGACAGGTAGAGCAGGATGAGCCTGAGTCAAAGTCACCTGGTGAAACACTATGACTCAGGGCTCTGAATTCAAAATTCTCCATCCACTATAAAAAAAAAAACAACATCCCAGAAATGGAGATCAGATGAGGGAATGAGGTCAGATTTGAGACACGCTAGAGAGATATCTGTTTCGTTTGATGGATTGGAGCAACATTACTGACATGAGAGTGTTGCGGCTGCCACAAAGGCCCCGGCTGTATGTGCCATTGAAACTGTTATGAGCCATAGTCTTTGGAAATATGCTGCAAGTTCCAGACTGAAATAGTCTCATATGATTTCTTGCCAGCCCCTGCTCATAAATAAGGGCCACAGAGGAGAGGAAAACATGTCTTTAGCGGCATTGGGGATTTGCTACTGTCAGGCCTTTGAGTAGTGCATTGGGAGATGGGTGTTTGAAGGCGTAAACGGTTGTGTTCTTACCCGTTTATTAATTTTATTTTTGACGTGCTCAGGTTCAGAATGCCTGTGATCTGCTCATCAAGCCGCTGGAGAAGTTCCGCAAGGAACAGATCGGTGTGACGAAGGTGAGTGCGGAGATGAGTAGGCGAACTTACTTGCAGGCATAAATGTCTCACCTCATCACTCCTGATAAGATATTCCACACTGATGGCGTAGCTTTTCCATTGGACAAGGTCAGGGAGTCATGAGTGTCAGTTTATTAAGTGGAAGTGATGCCTGTACTGTGTGTGTGTGTGTGTGTCTAAAAAAAATAATCTGATGGAAGAATTTCCGATTTGGTGTGTGACCTTGATGCTTAACACACACACACACAGCCATATATTTAATATCACATATGCACCATCTTTTCTCCTTTTCACCAAACAGCAGTTACATTTTTGCTGTACAACATTGCTGCGCTTCAAATATACAGTTTTTATACCATACAGTTTGTTCATTAACCCACCATTTTATACTATTTAAAATGTAATAATATAATGGGCTGTAAGTTATTTTAGACAAAAACATCACCAAAGATATAACCATAGCAATAACTTAATCATTTGCCATGTCTACTTATGTGCCATGGAGCTATGCTGTTCCTCATACATCTCTTGTACTTCCTCCTTATTATGTTATGCAATGCACTTACCAAAACACATGTAACCGACAAACGTCAGCACACGCTGATAGTGCTGTATAACTCCCTTCTGCAATGCCGTCTTTTCTAAATATTTACTTAAGTGCCAAACATACAGTTAATTTCCTCAGTAACCACAGGCTGAGCCTGTGGTGGTGGACATGGAATAGCTAGTGGTATTATTTATGATTTGAAGCTCTCGGAGCTTAAGTTAACTATGTGGAAAAAGGATCAGTTTTGGAAATGCAGAATGTGTGTGTGTGTGTGTGTGTGTGTGTGTGTGTGTGAGAGAGAGAGAGAGAAAGAGAGAGGGAGAGAGACAGAGAGAGAGTTTGCCTGCTTGTGCATGTCTTTGTGTGCAAGTTGGGGGAATTAGGGGAAGAAATCATATTAGACAGGCAGTGGAAAAACAAGCAATGAGCAAAACTGTATTCCCCTCAGTCTTGAATGTCTTTGAGTGTGTGTGGACTCTTCGGTGCACAGATGTGTGGGATTACCAGACACTGGCTTCCCTGAACAATGTTATCTCTATCTCATTAGGCTTTGTATTATTTCCCCATTCGCTAGCTTTTCATGTAAATGTAAACACCTTTATCACCTTTGCCACTCGCCAGGGGACTAGTGGAACCGTAATGTGTTTGCTCATCACCCTTCCCACTGTGCCTATTGCTGGGTTGGCTTTATTGATTCCCACTGTGTGAATGAACCATCACACCAGCCAGCAGTAAACATACAAACCACTTGACACAAATCACCACCAGTGTGAGCACTAAAGAGATTACTGGAACTCATTCTGGACGCCTTTCTTTGTCTACATGCCTTTTAGTTCTCTAGTGTAGCTTTGTGTTAGCCTGTAGATTAGAGGAACCATTGTGAGGAGAGGCTATTTGGTGAGAGTTGATATCAGAAGAGATTGATAACATAATGATGTGAGCTAACATAAACAGGTAGAACATAAGACCTGCAGAGCTGAGCTTTTCGATCAAACTCAGATATCATCGTATCGAAAGGTCATCGTTAAGGCAAAGACTCTTGCTGAAGTAATAGCAGAGATGATAAGAAAATAATAATTCTGATAAAGACGTTAAACATTGTCCCAGAGTCTTCCTGTGCAGGGCAGTTTGGCAAACGGAGGGTTGCAGTTTTGTGAAGCGCTTTGAGTGCTCATTAAATGCAGTCAGTTTAGTTCCAGGATTTGGCCTATAGCCGTCATTGTGTCCTTCACTTTTCTTTTGTTTCACAGCTTGTGGATTCTCCACATCTGTATACATGTTCAGATAGAAACACTCAGGAGGTTCCTATAACTGCTTAATTAAATGTTTTATTGTGGCTTATTGTGTGTGTGTGTGTGTGTGTGGGGGGGGGGGGGGGGTGCTTGGCTTTGTGTGCGATGCAGGAACAAAAGAAGAAGTTTGAGAAAGAGAGTGAGAAGTATTACTCTCAGCTGGACAAACATGTCAACCTTTCAGCCAAGAAGAAGGAAACGCAGCTCCAGGAGGTTTGTACTGAGCACGTGCGAGTGACTAGCCCAGGCCAAGGGGCTGACAAACCATCTTCATGTTTGTGTCTCACTGCATTCATGTCTATTGCTATTATTAGATAATTTCATTTTGCACTACAGAATTGGCTTAGTTGGGCCTTCAGATCTTCTGTCCAAGCCGATAAATAAACAATCGGGATTAATTTCAGCTTGAGGCCATTCTTCCATTTTGTGATTTGTGTCATAGTGCATATTCTCCTCTGTGGGTAGTGGGGTAATGTCAGTGTGCAATGCACACAATGTACTGTACTGTTGTGGTGCCTGGGGGCAAGCATTTGAGAAAAGAAGCTACAACTCTAAATATATGTGTGTGTCTGCGTGTGAGGGCATGTTTGAGTGTGTGTGTGTGTGTGTGTGTTTGTGTGCGCGTGTGTGTGTGGTATAGCTACATTTATAAACTATTCACTTTTGTGTGAGTGTAACTATGTTTATGAAGTCTTTGTAACATCACATAAATGTATAACTACATCATGTGTTGATGTATCTCTCATTAGGCAGATGAACAGCTGGACAAAGAGAGAGTCAACTTCTATGTGACATCCGTTGACTATGTCTACCATATCCAGCAAGTGCAGGACAGGAAGAAGTTTGATGTAGTCGAGCCGGTAAATTAACTTCCTGCATGAGTCATTTCCTCTTTAAAGCTTTTGTCTTAATTTCGTATTGTGTTATTCAATTCAATACAATTCAATTCAATTTTATTTATACAGAGCATTATACGAAAGTCAAGTCTGGTAGCACTTTACAGCAGTGAGCACTCATGATTTTTGAACTTGTATTCAAATTTGGAAGCCATAATGAGGTTAGAGTTGAAATTTGGGTACTCTGCCACCATGACATAATGATGACTTGATTAAAATGACTTGGGGGGTGGGGGGGTAGATTCTAGACAGATTTTAGACAATGACCTTTTAATGACCTCATTTAATTACCTTATCAGCTAAAATATGTTTGAGAGTGTGGCTGTTTTAATGTTTGTAACAGAGTTGTCATCTGTGGGAAAATGTCTCAACAACACCATGGGTACTAATTCTAATAATGTGCTACTTTGGCAGTAGAACGGAAATGTATGTCAGGAAATTAGTTTATACAGTACGCATTAACTTCTTACTATCAAACTTTAACAGGTAAATGAGATTCAAAAACCTTTTTTTAAGAAGCAATATGCATTACATAACAAAATAAATCTTTCAGATCACAAATTGAGATTAGTCATGAATTCTTTTAAGAGTTTGTTTTTCAAGACATAAGACACAACAGCAGTTTACAATCTCTAGAAGTGAAGAGGTTTTCTAAATGTATTAAAATGAAAAGTCACTTTCAGTAACCTGTACATGCCTTACCAGGTGTGTGTGTGTGTGTGTGTGTGTGTGTGTGTTTATGCGATTTGCCACATGTCACATGTAATAATTAGAGAGTAGGTGGGAACATGTGTATTCTGATTTTCTGAATACAATTTTCCCTTGGTGTGTGTGTGTGTGTGTGTGCGATCGTGTGCGTACATGTGTGCTCCCCTGTATGTTCAGGTCATATTTATTCTGACCGCCATGCCTAGTCACGAGGCCATGTTTTCATGATGCCATTTTGATTGGCAGGTCCTGGCGTTCCTCCAGAGTATTCTGACCCTCAACAACCTCACCGTGGAAATGACTCAGGACTTTTTGCCCTACAAACAGGAACTGCAGCTCAGCCTACAAAATGTGAGAAACAGGGAAAAGATGGGTGAGGTCGAGTGGGACAGTGGTAATTCAGTGTGTGTATGTGTGTGTGTGTGTAAAAGAGAGAGAGAGAGAGAGAGAGAGAGAGAGAGAGACCTAAAACTGTGAATATTCTATGAATTAGGGAACTTCCCACTCAGGAACTGAAACTCCAAAAAGCCAATACAATAACACAAAATGTTTTATACAAAACATGAACTAGGTTTAGGGTGTTTTGCTCTTCATATTTCATGACTGCGATGGGTCATACTCATAATGGTATCATACATAACATTTTATATATGGCCCATTATTTGTGATGCACAGGACAAGGACATGTTCCTGAGAATCAGCTGTGTGCACATTCCTATTAAAGGCCCACTATGCAACATTTTTCATTTAATTAATCAGTTTCATACTGTTTAGGATGCTAAAATGAGTCATTACACAGCGAACGAATGGTGTAGAATGCGCCACCGTGGCCTATAGCGTTAGATACAGCACTTGCACTGTTCAGCAGCGCGGACCACCTCCAATAGAATGCAGTGCAATACAATGCAATACAGCATTCTTTAGAGGGAGCTTGTGAGAGAAAAAAACAGAACGTTGCTTAGCCCTGCTTTAATACTGAACAGCATTGATTATTGTTGGAGAACCATAATTATCATTTGAAAAGTCATAATGATTTTCCAAACAGAACACAAGGTTGCCCAGCAATTCTGCACCTCATGTGTTTAATCACCTCAGTGGTGCAGCACCAAATATTGCCATTGGGTTGGAAGTAATTATAGCTGTGTGTGTATGTGTGTGTGTGTGTGTGCAGACACGCAACCACTTTGAAAGCACTCGAGAGGAGATGGAGGAGTTGATGAAGAGGATGAAGGAGCCATCTCAGATTGGCAAGATCCACGGGCAGACCACCATCCAAGGCTACCTCTACGTCCAGGAGAAGTGTAGGCATCAACTGAAATGAAAATAGAATTAAAATAGAATTCATTCTAGAATTAGAATTAAAAATCTATTTTTTATTAGCATACTTTTCCTAAAGGTTCCCTTTATCCTTTCAATCTCTCTGAATCCATGTCTTTTTTTATATATCAGGGGCTTTGGGAGTGACCTGGGTGAAGTACTACTGCAAGTACCACAAAGACAAGAGAATTTTTGTGATGGTGCCTGTTGAACAAAAGACTACAACCAAACAGGTAGGCCAACATATTATCTTAATAGTTAATTTTTAGGGCAATACAGAGCAAAGTGTAACAAAGTGTGTGTAGAGTTTCAGTCGTGCAGTGCTGAGTTGAAGATGGTTTGTACTATGAGTATGCTGCTGTTTGTTGTTCTAATGTGGCGAGTGAAGATTGTAAACAAGTTGTTTACATCTGCCAGACAACCTCGGAGCTCACCCTGAAGTCCTGCATCCGTCGGAAAACCGAGTCCATCGACAAGCGCTTCTGTTTTGACATAGAAACCATAGAGAGGTGAGTTTTTTTGTTTGTTTGTTTGTTTGTTTGTTCATTTTTCAGTGTATTCTGTGGAGTGCTAATCCCCAGGCCAGTTTGAGGGGGAGAAAACTAGTGTGTGAAATGGGCGAGTGAGATGAACCCACTATGGAGCAGGTGGAGCCCTTTGGGCCAAAACCCACTAAAACAGTTGGGGGTGGGTGGAGGTGTGGAGGGGGCTGGGAAGCCGGGAGCTCAAATGAGATGCCACATTGACACAACAGCCAAAGAAAAGGACCACATATGCCTCTGAGCAGATGGCCCGGCAGGCATGATGGCAGAGGGGGTCAGTGTAGGCGTAATTGTAGAGCATATTAGTGGACACACACACACACACACACAAGCACCTGCACCAACACACACACACACACACACACACAAACACCAACACACATTCAGCCACCCACACATACACATACACACTCACAAACAGTTACTAACAAACATCAACAGGGAATTATTAGACAATCTGCAGCACAGTACACCAGTAGCGTAACTCTTGAGAATGTGTGTCCATCTTCACAATGAAATTACTGATGGAAGCTGTGTGATGCCGTTGCGCTGTCACCATAGGAACGGCCCCCTGACCCTGCAGGCGGTGTCAGAGGTGAACAGGAAGCAGTGGATCGAGGTCATGGATGGGAAGGAGCCAGTGAGTCTCTTCCTTTTTAGATTTGCCATGGTTACTGTCAAAATTTCACACACACAAATACACACACACACACACACACACACACACACACACACACACACCACTGAATACTGACACTCTCAGTCTCCCTTCTCTCTCTTCTCTCTTTCTCTCTCTCACAGACACACACACTGATAAATATAGTAATACTTAATAAATTCATGGTATGGACTATTTCCAACTATTGTAACTTTTTTACTTTCAGATTTATCATTCCCCCATTCAAAAGCAAGCAGAAAGTAAGTCTTTTTTTCCATTGTCTCCAGACTATCCATGTGTCAGTCAGTAAATCTAATTCTGAATCAGTGCGCTAACCCAAACACAATATTCTGCAGTAGCTCTGTCAGAATGTCAGAATATTAATGTGTGTGCTTTTGGGTTTTGTACAGTGGAGCTGAACGAAGTCGGATTCAAGTTTGTTCGAAAGTGCATCAACTATGTGGAGACCAAAGGTGAGATACAGTCTGAGGCTTAATAAAGATCTTATTGACACTGCAGTAATGGCTACCGTAGGTTTTGCCACCAGGGTTCTTCTATTCAAATGAATGTTTGTGGTTGAGGGATATGTTACTGCAGTGACCAGTAGAGGGCAGCAGTGTTTCGCATTAGGGCTCAACATTCCGGGTGGGTTTTTGTGTAGGAGAGGAATGAGAATATCGGAGCAGTCGATACATTGTGTGTGTGTGTGTGTGTGGATCCTGTCCTCGAAAGCCTTTTTAATTGTGCTTCTTGAGCCCAGACCAGTAGTAAATAAAAACTGTCCCTGGTGAATGGTTGGGAGAGGGGGCACGGGGTCTCCGGCATGCGATTTACTACCCAGCTCTGCTCTGCACCACAAATAAGGCCTATATAAGGATGTAAACTTTACCTCCGGAGTTACAGATTGTAACTAGCAAACACCCATATCTCCATCACACAAACATACTTTGAAGTGAGATTTATCAATGTCAGTGAATCAGAAGTTAGTGCCACTGTAAAAGTGTTGTGTGGAGGAAATGAAATAGAGTGGTCTGATGATAACCCTTCTAAGGTTTTCACTGCAGAAGGCTAGTGGCTGACTGCAACTTCTTTCAGTGTTCTTTTGATACCCACACACGAGCACACACACACACACACTCTTAGACATACTCACACACAAACACAGGTTACATTCACTTAAGATGCTTTAAAATGTTTCTGAGGGTCACTGAGGGTCATTCGGTTTGTGTATTGTAAAGTTGACCTTGTTTGGGGTCAGATAAAAAATTAATGACACTTAATGATAGCTGTTAGTTGTTTCGGTTGTTACATGTTCATGATATACATGATATGTCATGCCATGTTTGTCATTCACACAGACACACACACACACACACACACACATCTCAGACTTTTCCCTGCCTGATGAAAAGTTTTTCAATTCTTCCCAGTAATGTAGTCTGAGAAGTCGGAATCAAATGCTGGTCCGCAGATAGTCTAGACAGCTCCTATATAATCCTCAGTGGTGTTGGAAGTGCTATCAAAAGGAAGCCCAGTCTTCCTCTTGCCGTCTATCACTTCTCATCTCTCTTCAAGGCCATATTTTTCCATTCCTCAAGTTTTTTCTCCTCTCCAAGATCCTCCTGTATTTGTCTCTTTGTTGATTTACAGTTATTCTGTTCTTCACCCCAGCTCTGTTTTCTCACAGTTTGCCTCTGTCAGAATGTTTTCTGCGTTTTCCACAAGTCGTAACCCGGATCATGTTTTAATAAGTGTCGGAGTCAGAGAGGACTGAGCTGATGTCTCTGAGTTTTGTTGCAAAAAGAAATGTTTCCCTGTCTTCTACAGGCCTCAGCCAGGAGGGAGTTTACAGGACTGTTGGCAGCAACATACAAGTCACAAAGCTGTTGAATGTTTTCTTTGGTAAGGAACTCTTACAAGTGTTTGTGTGCTTGGACTAAGTATGTATGTTGTATGTACACACAAA
>JAGFZM010000052.1:2955361-2974164 GCA_017657215.1 Limnothrissa miodon | reverse complement strand
GTAAACTTGGTAATTTCCATTTATATATAGATGTGGTTGGGTACCAAATGAGAATATCCATTTTGCGCCGCCATTTTCAAAATGAGGACCATGGGAAATGAGGAAGGGGCTAATACATTTTATGCAAACGTGTGCAGTATACCACTTCGCCGAAATTGTCATACGAAAAAAAGAAAACTTACACATAGTGGGTTTAAACCAGTCTACTGATAGATCTGACTTAATGTTCAGTCGCTGCCAATCTCGTTCCAGATACAGCCATGATTAGAAAACAGATTAGCCTACCTTGTTGGATCTTGTCCACATACACACAATCATAATCCAAAAAGACGATCAAAAACATCAAATATAACGCAGGAATGTGCACCTTGATGGGGTGTCACGTACACTTTGAATAGGGCATTGGAACTAACTGGATATTCAGGCTGCTAAATTAGTAGCCTACCAACATGAGTTTGCTGAGATGAGGAGTTCACATCAGAATAGGTAAGGTTTATTTTATTATTGCAACTGGTTGGCTGAACAGGTTTTGTTTAAATAGTAGGGTAACGTTTAATTATTACCCTATGTGCCGTCATCAGCCCTGCAGTGGCCTTTTTTCGTGTATACTATGGTCGACTTTTTGTAATCCAGGGATGAAGTATGACCTGTCTGCCACCTAATGGCAAAAAAATTCTCATTCGTTCCATTGGGCTGTTGTTTAGAAGACGCGCCCTTGTTGAGTGTAGGCCTACTCGACAATGGCGCTTTTAATCTTGCATTTCAGTGATATGGACTAGCCTGTAGGCTAACTTTAACTCACATTAGGTCTAGCCAAAATGTGTGCTATAAGAATCGCAGAACAATATTTTTAATGAGAGAAAATGAAGATGCATGTGTATACCCTGCAACAAGATATGTGTATGCGTGAGCAAAGTTCTGCCGTGAATTTTCCGCTCCATAGCGCCACCGAACTCGTGCAGATTCGGTCCCCCTCAATGTCAAACTGCTTCCTACGCGCCTGCACACACCCACACAAACACTTTTCTTTTTTTAGGAGCACCCACCCAATCTAATAATGTCATACTAAACAGATCATAGTAATAATCCTGGGCAAAAGTAGATCCAGTAAGCCCTGTCACCCAAGGTCACGGTTGGCACTGAGCTTGTTTAGAAGGCCTCTCTCTGTTGTCCCTCTGAGCGTTGCCAGTGCAAGGCTCATCCACGGTTAGCCATGGCGTCCTATCCGGCTTAGCCAGTTGACTCAGCATGTCCACCTGATCAGCCGCAACCCTTCTACAATATCCCCATGTCAGTTCATTTTGCTGTACCACCCCCTGGTTGGATATCTTCTCCTTGTTACAGATAACACAGCAACACACTGACCCAAATACCCCACTGGTTGTGGGGGCATTAGCTTTAGAGACTATCAGGTATATTACCATAATCAGAAACTCTGTTGTGGTTGTATTTATTCTGCGGCCATGTGTTACACACATGTGAAATGATATATTATGTACTAACCAGATAAGCATTTACTAATTCAAATGTCCACGTTGTGAAGTATGACCTATTGGCAGTCACCCACTGTGAGCATTCTGAGTTGGCAGCTTTAAGTCTGTAGGCCTGCCAGTTTGGCAGAGAACAGGAAAAGCTGCTTCGTTGCGGGTCAAAGTACATCCTTGCTTTAACCCGGATTTTGTGTAAATGTATGTAAGCAGTCTTTACATATTCTTTATTGTTTTTTCAAAAAAAGTTGTTATTACTAAAAAATATTAGTTGCTTGCACTATTTAGACAATTAATTGACTACACTGATCAGGTTAAGAAGACATCACTCACTATGTTACGTTTTTGAAAAGGAGGAGGGACTTGAAGCAGGTTGCGTGAGCAGAAAGCTGAAACTGCCAGTGCCTCTACCTGCATAACGTTTAATCAGAGACGGCTTCAAAATGTTTTTAGGCTAATCTGTGAAAACAACGTGTCGAAAAACGTGGAAAAACAACGTGAATCGATGAGATTTCAAAGAGTATTATCTGCAGAAAAAAAGTGCTAACCCAGAACATAGACCGATGTGGAACTCCAAAAAGATGGCGACGATGTGTTAATGTGCAGACGCTTTTTTCCCTGTTGGTTCATGGTTTAGATATAGGCTAAGGTTAACTTTTAATTCAGCTATTTTTGTCATTTCATAAATCGTAACCTTATCCAGAGTGCTTTTTTATGCTCACAGTTTAGCTACAACGTTCATTTCGTTAACTTTATTTCTTTCTGCTGGTTAGCACTCATGCATGTAGCCTAACGTTGTAGTCCATGCACATACACATGCTTTACATGTGGCTAATGCTAGCGTGTGTATTTTTTTATTTTAAACTAATTGGAAAAAATGCTACTTGTAGTTTTGCATTAGTGATTACTTGGTGCCTAATGTTTACAGTGGAATTTTATCTTTTATTTTTCTAAAAGTTTGCTTATGCTCTGTTTTCACAGGTCCATGTGAGAAGATGAACTTAGAAGAACATATTGCTTATTGCATAAATGCATGTTAAAAATGTCACTTGTCTTTTGTATGACAAATAGAGTAGGCAAGTGAACCACGTCATTCTGTATGCAGCGGGTTAGCATTTTCCAACTTCCGGTTCCTAAGCGAAAACCCCTATGGGAAAATGAATGGCTCAAATAACAAAACAACATATACAACTAATATGGCAGTGTCTGACCTACGAGGACCTAGGCATTCGTTTTTCATCAATAAAATGAGTAGCAACATAGTCCGTGTGTGTTTTTTAGACGCATTGTAACAATGATAAATGAATGTTGCTATCCCTCTGCTAACAACGAAAAATTAAGGACTACATGGAGTTGTCTCTTACCTTTGACGTCATTTTCAAAAACGACGGTAAAATTATTTAAAATGCAATATGTTCTTTATTTACAATGATTCAGTGTAAATTACAACGATTACAACGGTCAACAATTGGCAAATCTTTCACAAAGCTTGTTTTAAAAAACTGCGGGATGACGTTGTCGAGCGCAGTATTGTATAGCTCTGGTTACCATGGTGACCACTGGCAAGCGCCACTATGTGTAGTCAAAAGGGCTTTCCGCTTTAGCCTAGTGATAGCAACATCTTATTTATTTTGTCATTAGACTGCAAATTTGCAAACCCATCGCCCATAACATGTTTTTTTAACATCCTCCATCAAATGCGGAGGTCGTCAACTCGCGTGCTTTTGCTTACACCTTATTTGAGACGGAGCTCTATTTCTTTAACTAGTATTATTTCTTAATTATAAGGCATTATATAATATAATGTTTAACAATCCTTGGAATTAATATTCAATAAGGTTTTTTAATATAAATTGGACACAAAAAATTGTGTGAACTAATGGTTTTCAGTAAAGACTACTAATGCAAATCCACTGTACCCACTAACATTTTTATGTTTATAAAGTTTAACCCGTTTAGTTTTAGATGTTTTGTAAAAACTAATCTTGTTTAGTGCAACGGGTTTCCACGCAAATTTCTAGTAAAGTCAACTAATTCGGGTTAAGAGTGTAGGTTGATGGAGCCATGCCCCTGACCGACCAACTCAACCCTCCCCCCGACATGCACAATATGACAATTCTCTCAATGCCACATAAACTAATGGCTTTAACATAACACTGACAGTATAGTGTTGCGTTACAAAAAGCACTTTGACTTTTATTATCAATACAGACATGGAGATCTTGATTTACAAGACAAGTCAACACAGCAAACAAGGCTCTCCTCAACTGATACAGAGTGTGCACAGCTTAAGGGACGTGGCAGCTTTATGCAACGAAACTACATCTACGTGGAATCAATACATACACAAACCAACTTCACTGTGAAAAGACTACAAAGATACAAAGGATAGATAAGAAACGTATAACCAGAAATACTTTCCATATGTTTCTATAGGCAAAACACAAATACACCGACGCATAAATTATCCACATTGAGAAACTTACATTAGAAAAAAGCAGTACCAATCAATTTTGTGATATGATTTTAAGTAACTGATAAAAAAGTTGAATCATTAGTCATTTTTTTTGCATTTTGTCACCTTTTATGACAAAAAATAAAATAAATGCATCTTCACATACAGCAAACCCATCAGTTTTTACAAGATCTTGCCTAGTCATACTGGTATTATTTTCAGGTATAAATGTGCCAAACTTGGTAAAATTAGACTGCATTGTATTTCCTGGTAGTGTTTGCATCTGAGTACAAAACACTTCTATTTTATACAATAAATCAATATACGGTATAATATACTGTGTATGTGCACCAAATACGGATTGATACAGATCATGGCAGATGTCTGAAATTTACTACGGCAAATTCGTCTGCAAAAATGTTCCTCAAAAAAAGTAATATCCCCTGATCCTACTGCACTCCCTAAACATTGTTTTTCAGCGAGGCACTGAGGCTTATTAGGACATTTTAGACATGAAAATCTTATTGCTTTTGTTTTTAGCTAGTAAATACCCCAACATTTTTGTTTATCGTGAATTGTAGTGTACAACGTATTGTGTCTTGCTATAGACCTTTAGGCAGACTAATCTAAACTGTCTTTTACTTTGTCCACATTAGTAACGAGTCTCTCTAGCAATAATTGTACAGATTTGAAGATAAAAGAACAGCACTGTTACAGGCAACTTAAAAAAATGACTGTGTTAATCTATTTTGTTCTATATTTCTGAACACAGACTCGTCACTGAGCTTGACAGTGTATATACATTTTTTCACATTTTTGAATCAGCACTTTTTTGCAATCATTTTTTGCTCATTTGGGATGTTTGTTAAGACACAGAGAACACTTATGAATCATACTTTGTACATTACGTCTATCTTTTAAAAAGAACTGACCGGTTGAACTAAACTGCTAATTTAATGGCCATAACACTAACCTTGGAAAATAAACCAAAGTAGTGAGAATCAATCATTCTATGTTGCAGAGAAACAGAAACAGTGCAAAACAATGTCTACAACGTGTGTATGTGTACTGTATAATATTTATAGTGTATACTATAACAAATGTAGGTTGTCTAAGCAGTGAGTGCCTTTAAAAGGCTAAATCTGGTGTTGCCTGTGAACAAAAGAGTTAACTACCGATACGCTATTCCGTGTAGTATCAACTCTTCTCCTTGTCCCTACCGACAGCAATGATAACAGGCCTCACACCAGATTTGCCCTTCATGTAATGATTACAATGATGCAAGGTGATGTCTAAAACTAGAAGCACCACAGTATTAGTCTGTATACTTACACAACTGGCTGCCACTGAAAGCTATTAGTGTGTTCATACAGTAGCCACTAACCCCCGCCACCACCATCACCCCACCCGACCTTCTCCAAACCTCCCTGCCTTACGCTTTACTCATTCTCCATTTCTTAAAATGTCATCTCCCATCATCCCCTCTCTCCCTCTCTCTGTCCTTCACCTCTTTTTCACTCACTCACTGTACTTCTTTACCTCTGTCAATCTTCACCTACGCTGAACCCTACTGTGTGCCGACACGCTGGGGACGTTTTGGGAGAGGACTGTTAATATGCAAACGACAGAGAGCGACTCGGCGAAGGACTGGAGGCGGATGCACTAATTGGAACTAAAAGTATACTGTAGCTTCCGATAGATTTAATGGAGTATCATTCATTTCAAATCACTTCAATGTATGAATTACAGCACCATTTTAGTTGCCAGGACATTCATATTAGACCGTTTCAAGAGAGTTTAATTATTATTAGTGTTCCCACAAGGTTTCCAATTTAACATTCTGTATGTTACAGCATGTTGATGTAGTATTTTGGGAAAGGAAACAGAATGTTCAAGTATTGTTTTTGTTTACATTGCTAAAATGGTGTATACTAAAATTGCTATATGCAGTCTATTGACATTTTGATAACTTGACAGTAACACTTTGTCATAAACAGCTGTCATACGTGCAAAGCATTCATGATTTTGGTTTTATAAGACATGGTAACATTCAAACTCAACATACAGAATGCGATTACCTATCAAAATAAAAGCCCAATGATTACATTTTTATGAAAAATTGCTAATTATATGTTTATTTGACACTAGAATTGCAGATTCACTGTCAAGTAACAGGCAATGCAATTTGAAACCATTTGACTAGAGCCGACATATAATTGAAATGCTTCATTAAAAAAATAATGTAAACTTTGCATGCAAAAATCTTCTTTCACAAACTTGTCTTTATTCAAGGGAAAACTTGTCCAAATGTGTCCAACTATTCACCATAGGCCTACATACTGTTCAACTGTACTGTGTTATGGTAAACTTAGAGAAGGGATTAAAAATACTTCATAAAGAGTAATTTGAAATAGACTTCATATGTAAGAAACATTTATCTGTGACATGAGGTTTAAAACAAAAACAGAGATGCTGCGCTTAGGCTGTAGTAGGACTTTTATTTTGATAAGTTATCACTATTGTAACTTCTATTTTTACAGTATGGAAGGTTGGGTATGAATGCTGAACCATGTCTTCTCAAACAGTCATAAACGCTTTGTGGGCAACTTGAGCAGCTGCTGATAATGCGATATGTACTCACCAGTCACGTAAAGCATTACAGATATTTTCAATAGTGTCAGCTCATATAAAAGAAATAAATCATGCATTAATTATTGTTGATGGAAAGATGCCCCAATCCGATCACATAAAATGTCATAAAAACAAGTAAAGTAATGATCAAGTGACAAAAACACAGATATGACTTAAAACATAAGGTGGAACTATTTACACATCGAAAACAAGGGTGTCGAAATCTATATCAAATACAAAAATAATAACCACACACATTATCATTTACACCAAACAAATCATATACAACACAGCACTGTGCTCACAAACCACCAACTGCTTTAAACATGATTTAACCACATATATACATAAATTTGGAGCCCCTCGGTAACAACACAGGAAATTATTTGTGTTTGTGTTTTTGTTTGAATCCTCATATGTGACTTTATGAATCTTTTGACAGCTAAAAGCTAATTGGGAGTCACTACCATGCAAAGTAAGACATTTTGTGCTGTCACCAAGAGGGCATCAGAAGAAGCAGATGTATTTCATATCAGTGTTTAACTACGCATGACGTATATACTTTGGTTGTGTGTTGTAAAGCACATTGAACTATCTCTGTCTATTAAATGCGCAATATAAAAATGCCTTGAAGCAAGAAGCTTGGTCTTCAGCGTAGCATGTTACTACTGTATGCTTTTGGGATCTCTAAAATTCATAAATGGTAAATCAGGTACTGTAGAAAAGAAAGAACAACGTTTATGCATAGCATGTCTACATCTCAGCTTCCATCTGTTTGTAGAGTATAGCATAGTTAGAGAGTCCCGCCGCTGGTTTCCTTTTCCTTTCGCGCTGTTCTGTCCTGATCTATGGGAAAATTTCCTCAATCATTTTTAAGAAGGAAACTATCTACCGCAATGATCAAACTGGGCTCAGATTATACTTATTTCTGTCTATGATGTCCACTTCTTAGAAAAAAAGGGGCAGAGTGGACACTGAAGATGAGAAAGTCTGAATAGAAGAAAAAGGAACAAAGAAATCTGAGCCTGCCATGTGTGTGCATGCGAGGGAGAGAGAGAGAGGGAGAGAAACAGAGAGAGAGAGAGTGTGTGTGTGTGTGTGTGTTTGTGTGTGTGGTTCCGTCGCTGCCACCAGGGCATCAGATCACATAGGGTCAGATCAGCACCGACTGTGGTGGCCTCACACAACCGCTAGCCACTAGCCTAGCCGCAGGTTGTCAGATAATTGATGCCTGGTGGAAAAGGATAGGCTTAGCCAGGCCGGCCAGGATCTTTGGCACCTGCACAGAGACAATCTCCGCCATCATCTCAGGAAAGTTGACCTTAGTGTTTAGGGATTGAGCCCTCACAAAAAGGTCAAAGGTGAACTGGTGAAGCTTTCGGACAATCTGAGGGATAAAGAGACAAAGACAAAGAGAGAAAAAATAAATATATTTCCATATCAGTGCTGATGACATACTGTAATATAAGTGAGTGGTTCCCTTTTTAATGTTTAATACCCAATGAGACTCTTGCGTTCTCCTACATCACATGCAGCTTACTATGGGCCTAACAGAAAGTATTTCTGCATAATTATTTTCTACTGAATAAACTAAATGTGGCCAAGCATAGGTACCGGTATGTTGTAGTATGCTGGATATTAAAGGCCTACATAATAGTTAGTTACACAATAATTTAGTAGCAATATGTTAGCAATAGCGGCTGCAGAGGTGTCATACAGCACAATGAGGCTATATGATGGTGCATTTGCATCACATTTAGGTTGCACCTATACTTTACTTCACTGGTATCGTAGAGTGTTTTATAATGTGGACATATACAACATTTAACAGTGGTATTGTTGTCACAAACATGGCATGACAGGTATCATGAACACAATGACACTTTCACGACTGTTGTCATTAACTGTCAATTAGTTAATTTTGTAATATAAAGTTGACACTGTTTGGGAAGCAGTGAAGTCATGTACATTTTTGAACGGCCCTTAATAATATGGGGTCAACAGCAGAAGGGCACAAGCTTACTTTAATCCCACTTGAGCAATATTTACTCAGAAGGCACATCCAAACAAGCCGCCACGTCAGAACATGGTGTTGCAAAGTGTTACACTGTTTGTCCGGTGTTCAGGCATTTATAGTCATGTTACCCCGTTCACTCCCGACCTGTTTATCCTTGCTAGCCAGTCTCCATTAGTACACTCTAACCTAGTTGACCTTTGCTATAACTGGGTGCTCTGCTTCCGGGGAGACTAGGATTGCTTACATCCAACCCTGGCATTCCTTCTTTGATTTGTCTTTTACGAGCAAGGTAGATTACATCAAAAGTAAATGTAAGCAAAAAGTCAAGCGCAACATTCTGAAGTATAAATAAAAAAGACCAATTAAAGGAACACGCCACCATATGGGGAGATAACACTCTACAGTTACTTTCATACTGAGCATTTATACTTGTAGCTACACTACAGTGTTTTATACTATATATGTCCACTTTACTTTGTACTGATGCAGTTATTTGCACTGGCTATTGTAGTTGCACTGTCACTGTTCATCTGCACAGTTCTACTGTATTTCACCACTTCCACATGCCACACAATCTCTTTAGCTTATTTTTATTAATCTGTTAATCTTTTATTTTTTATATAGTGTGTGTATGTAGGCCACGGCCATGTGTATCGATCTTGTGTACTGTATGTCTTAATGGATGCTAAAAGGAACAAATAAAGTGTAATCTAATCTAATCTAATCTTGTCTTCCACCCACATTGAGTTTTACTACTCTTCAGTTCATCCAGCCGTAGCACTTTTAGCTTCAGCCGAGCATCATTAAATCAGATTAGCCGATTCGCTTTTTGTCTATTAGTATCATGTTGAGTGCTTAGGGCTTGTGAAATGTTTCCTAATTACAGTGAACACAAACTAATGTACTGCATGGTAAATCTGGTGGTTTATTTTTATTTCTATTATTATTTTTGAAATAATTTGAATAGAACCACTTAACACAGAAACGTAATTCCAACAGCACACATTACATAATTTTCCGGACATATTCTACTTGCATATTAATTTACTTTAACTGTCAACTGAAACTGGAACTGCTAAACTGTCACATTAACACAGGGTTAAAATTTGGTGGTAACCTGTGACCGAAATTGATTTTAAGTCTGTTGAACCTGGGCATGAGGCTTGCCAACCAAAGACGACCTTGTTTTGATTGTAAGCAACCATCAAGTTAGAACTATGACAGTTTAATCCAGTGAGTTTTCAATGAATTGAGGACAATGGCGTGTGTATATCAGTGAATGGCGTGTGTATATCCAAATCGGGACCTTATTATCACCCTGATCATGGGATATCAGCCAATATGCATGTCATGTCATAATTTCTCAAAGATTTCAATGAATACCTATTACTACATGTACTTAGACTACACTGAGAGACATCATGGCTTGTAAAAGAAACTAATTACATGTAAGCACCTATCCTAATCAAGGAATCAAGGAAGTTAACTGACATATAAATAATGTTACCAGTGAGTGTCTGCAGTGAAATTATGTCTGTCAGGTTTTTTGTGCATAAACAGGGTTGGGTAGAAAAGGGCAAGATGAAGTGCATAAAGTGCAGTAGGGGTGGGATTAGTGTGTGTGTGTGTGTGTGTGTGTGTGTGTTTGTGTGTGTGTGTGTGTGTGTGTGTGTTATTTTGGCAGAAAGGAAAAAGCTATGATTTCAAGCAAAAGTGCTGAAATGAAAGTTACTAGGGCTGCCGCCAAGCTGTAATGGGAATGTTCCATACTGAAGGTTTGAAGATAAGGTAAAAACAATATATGGGGTAAAAGACCATCCATCACTTTACTCTTTACTCTTACTCTACTCTTCACCTAGGTTGGTTGATTAACTGTCTACAACAGTATGTTGCCTTTTTATTTTATTGCTGTTTCATTAATGGCTGGAGAATAATACAATATCCCTTCAATAAACACAACCAAATGCAGGTTCAGCTGTTTGTTTAAGTATATTTAAGTGTGGCAAGGGAAAGTAATTTTCAATGAAAACTCTAATGTAAAACTCAACGCAGTTTGGTAAAAGCAAAAATATATCTCAAATACTGTATGTCAAAAAGTTGACAAACCGGTTGTAAGGAGTCCATTAGCTGGGTGAGCTGACTGAAGCGTTGGCCATAGTTAGCCGTCCTGGTGTCGCTTATCAGGCGATTTAGCTCACTGATGTAGCTCAGGCGCAATTCGTCAAAATACTTCTGAGTCTTTAGACCCTCCGTTGGAACTGCAACCCAAAAGACAGGTGGAGAAGGGTGTGAGAATGAGACAGCGCACAGGACTGACAGAGAAATGGTATCATTTCAACACATTAAAGGAGGATGAGGCGGCACTGGTGGGCAAATGGCAGTGTGACACTTTGGGAAATAGCTCCCCTGTTTAGATGAGGGTGGCATAGATCTCTCCTGACTTCCATGCACTCACTGCTAGGCAAGATGCCAGAGCTCATCTATAAGAATCTTTCTAAAATGGATAGTTCAGGTCCTTGATTATGATTGAATCACATTCAATGTGACTGTAAAATCCACAACATTCCACAACTCAGACTGCATTTCAATCTGTATTGCTGCGCCATATAATCAAATTAAACGAAGGTTGTGCTTGTGCGTTATTTAGCTAGATTTACCACGGTTGTGTGTTTCTTTAATGAAACCATGCCAGGATAATGTGGTAAGCATTTCAGAAACACAATAAGCTACTCAAGGATGTGAGTTATGCAGTTTTTCTACCATTGCTAAAGGGGTTTAACAGCACAAGCTGTGTCTGCAATTACAGGTTGTGCCCAACAACTTCCTTTATTTGAAGTAAAGCCAGCAAAACCCACAGCCTCAAGTGGATATTGCTTACATATGGTATCTCTGAGAATGGACAGTCTTCAACAATGCCAGAAAGAAGAAGCCATTAAAACTTGGTCTTAGATGCCATACTCCTGCATACTCTACTTCAAGATAAATGACCACTATCTCATCATAACTACCTGATTAAGAAAATGTTTTCGTTTTTTTCCAACTCGACCATCAGAACTATGGGTTGAAATGCTGAATGCTGAATTTTGTAATAAATGATGAAAAAAAGGGGGGGTCAATACACTGGTAGGACTAATACATGGCTTCGTTTTGTCCTGCACTTTATCCATGCTGCAGCTTGAATTGTTTAGTCCATTATTAAATTATCTGCAGTTACTCCTATGAGGTGATACACTTAATATCCTTGGGATGTGGATTAAATAGGGCACTTTGGATTTAGGAAAAACTAATAAACATTTTTATCCTTTGCTTACATTTTACTGACCATTGATCATAATCAAGGAAAGAAAAGATCAGTTTTGAGATTGTGTAAAAGAAAGAATAATCATATGACTCACTGATGCTGAAAAGGACCAGGGCCTTCATACAGAGGAATTCCTCCTCTGTCACCTGCAAAAGCACAAACTCCTGGGAGAACTGCCTCATTTGCATGCACTGCTCATACATGCTAGAGATGTGCATTCTCTGACTAAAATGGAGAGAGAGAAAGAGAGAGAGAGAGGGAGAGAGAGGGGAGGGGGTGGTAGGAGGAAAGAAATATGGAAATGCAGAAAATTCATTAACATTGAAAAAAATAACGAGAGCTCCATCAGCAAGGTCAGGTGTGGTGCTTGCTTTAATTGCTGTGGCATGTAAAAACGGCAGACAGACCTGCAAACTTCACCTAGCACAGCAAGCTGCTCTAATGACTCCGTCCTTCTTACTGCATGAGAGTGGACAGAGTCAATTTAGCATTTACAGATTTTACACAAACTGTTGTTCTGTGCCTGCAGCTTGTTGCAAAATCGTTTTCAGTATCAACATGCTAATCTGATTATATGAAAAAACAAAGGTACCTTTAATCGTGGCTAAGGCTTTCAAAGAGCTCAAGATGCCTTTGTAGATAGCAGTCAATTTAACAGAGCAGTAAGGCAATCATTCTAGTCAAATCTAGCTACTAAATACCAAAACTTTATGCAGTTGTGTAACTTATGTACCAAACCTTTTCATGTGCCAACACAACTAAAATGTATTTTTTTGCACACAGTTTGCAAAATGTGAAGTGTTTATGTTTATGTGGATGAGAATGACCTTCAGCGTGGCTGTTCTGTGCTTTTCGTGTTCAGCTACCGTGGGGTTTGTTGCAAATGAAGTAATTATGAACACACAGCACCAGAGCCACTTTATTAAATTAATCAATACAGAGTAACAGAAACACAACCCAGACAATGCATACAACAGTGTGGATTCCAGCTACTAAATAACCAAATGAATTATGACCAAAAAAAACATGGCATAGAAACATCAAAGCCCTTTTCAAGAAATTCAATAGGTTACCTATGACAGACAGAAATGTGACAGTTTTTTTTCCAAAAAGGAGAATATCGAGGAATACTCTTTTAGAAAACCTTACATTTCTCTCCAGGATAATATGAAGAAACGTGATCACCACTTTTTGAGGTAGAGGCCACGGAGGGCACTGCTAAGAAATGAATCCAATCTTTTCAGGCAGTGCCAGTAAGAAGGAAACACAAAGAGTGAGCCTCACTCTAATCAGACTGCATGTTTTATGAGTCACTGGCCCCACAGCTGAAGTTCGGGAACTTATTTATCAGTGTGTGTGTGTGTTTGTGTGTGCGTGTGTGTGTGTGAGATGGGCCATGTGTGTAGTTGGCCATGCATGTAGTTGTGTGTGCATCTGAGTGTGTGACAGAGAATGAGAACAGGAATGAGATATGGAAATAGGGCGTCATTAGCCCCACAGTGAAACAGCACAGAGAGCAACACCCAATAGACCACAGTCAGAGAGGAGGATGAGCAGGCAAATCCTCTCCCTGGATGTCTGAGGCCCCGTCCACACATAGCCGGGTATCTGCTAAACCAAAGATACTTTTCTTCGCTTTGACCTGTCATCCACATGAAAACGCATCAAAAACGAATATTTAAGAAAACTCCAGGCACAGTGAAGATTTCTGAAAACTCCGTTTGTGCGTTTGCGTGTAGACAAGAGATAACCGGAGGTTTGCGTTTTCGAACATCACAATATGCGCCAAAATCACAAGAAACGTTTAACGTGCAACCTTTGTTTACTGCCATTTGGAATGCTTATGAATGTGTTGAAAACGCAGATGTTCGGTTATGTGTGGACAGGGTTTTTTTTTTACAAACGGTAAATATTCGGTTTTAAAAATACCCGGCTATTTGTGTACATAGCCTGAGACACAGACAAAGCGCGGCTGAACTCACTCGTTGAAGATGAGGTCGGGGGCGAAAAAGAGCATCTTGGCATCCACGTTCTTGTAAGACCTCCATCCCATGGCAAAGACCATCACCCCCATCCAGGCATGCTGGATCACTGTCATCTGGTCATCCACATGGAGATTGCGAAACCCTAAATGGCAAAATGGGTGCATACACTGAATTAACACAACACATGATGGAGCGGGTAAGTCCTCTCCCATGTCAATTAGCTATAATCTATCATATTTCCAGTTGAGCTGCGAGAACTTCATGAGCAATACTGTCATAAACTTGTTTGCTTTGGCTAATTATGCTCAATTTCATGCGTTCATGCATCTGTTTTTTGTGTGTATCAGAAGATCATCTCTCTGCCTTAATATTGCATGAAAAGCCTAACGAGCCACGCCGAAAGCAGATTATGTGTCAGCTGTAGGAGCAGCTGTGGTGAAGGGCTGCGGTTCAATCCCTGACCAGTAGACTGCGGTTAAAGTGCCCTTGAGCAAGGCACCTAACCCCTTACTGATCCCTAGCACCATTACTGAGTGCTTCACCTCACTGAGTGCTGTCTGTTTCATCTGTCTGCTTCAAAATGAACCATTCCAGAAAAACTGGAGAGGAAAAATGTTCTTATTTACAAGTTAAATAGTTAATAAGTAAAAATAATGTGTGCGTGTGTGTGTGTTTGTGTGTGTATGTGTGTGCCAGTAGTACGTCTGTAAGAGCACTATTTACCTGGCAAGCCCTTGGCCCACTTGACCACCTTGACGAGCTGCCTCTCCCCGAGCTCGTTGAGGCTGGTGAGGAGCACTGAGGCCGAGTCGGGCTGGCTGTGGTCGTGGCCCGCATTCACCACCTCCGGCTCGATGGACTGCAGGATGTTAAGGAAGACGACCTGCGAGTGGAAGGAGAGTGACGGCTTGGGGGAGACCACCTGGGGGGGTTCAGTGGGATTGTATGCCCCCACACCCTCCTCCTCCTCAGCACTCTTCAGCTGGCCAATCTTCTTCAGCTTGCGGGCTTCACCATAGCGGAGGGGAAAGAGAGTGACAATCTTGTTGTCAATCATTTCCGAAGGAATTGAAAGGTTGACTAACTTTTTTTCTTTTTCTTTTCCACTCTTAATCTCACTATTAAAGTAATTTACCAAATATAAGACACATCAGTTGGACAGTATTTTAATGCAAAAAACATCTCACTTATATATTATCTTCAGTTTACTAAACATCATCTATTGATTTATAAGCTGATCATGACTTGAAAAAATGAAATGACATGAAAAAAATATGTTCCCACTCCATAGAGATTAATCAATTTAGCACAATCAGTGTACAGTATTTATCTCAGTTACTAATCAGGAATTGAGGGAAATTGCACACAATTATACTCAGACACCCACAAACACACACACACACACACACACACACACATCACGCACACATGAATAGCCACACACACACACACACACACACACATGAATAGCCACACACACAGAGCTTGGCATATTATGCCAAGGCTGGAGGCCTGCCCACAAAGACAAAAAAAAGCACAAGTGTTTGAGACTCAGGCTGGAACAACACACAGTCTCGCAATACTCTGCCAGGGCACTGGGCCTGGGAGACATAGCATCGGTGTGTCCACATAGTCTGCATGTGTGTGTGTGTGTGTGTGTGTGTTTATACACATACAGTATATGTATGTGTGTGTGTGTGTGTGTTTATACACATACAGTATATGTATGTATGTGTGTGTGTGTGTGTGTGTGGAGGATTGCACAGTAAATTAAGCTCCAGCAACGCTATAGTGCTATGCCAGCAAATATTGTGGACTGATGCCTGCATTTGATAACAGATGCACTGAACACTCCCCCTATTCAAGACATTCAAAGCATTTGAGACAACAAAACACTTTTAAGATGGGGTGATGGGAGAGAGGGGGTGGTTTGCTGCTTACTAAAAAGGCCCAGTGGCTTGAATGTGTTGCCTGATTTATAGTGTGCGTGCGGTATGGAAGCCTCGGCGATCTGCATTTCTCAATCTGGCCAAATGAGAGGAGCATAAGAGAGGCGAGCCCCTTCCCGGCCGGGCACACGGCCACATACCTCCCTCCGACGCTCCAGGCAGCTCAAGGGCTCCACGGTTGCTGCTTTCATCCGGACGGGACTTTGGGAATTTTGCATGCAGTTCTGAAGAGCTCAGCCTGCGTTGACGCAAAACGTGTCACAATCGGTTAAAGCTCTCAAAAGAAAGCGCAAAAACGATTCCGATGTGGAACTATTCGGATATGCAAAGGGACACAACATTCTCGTGCTGTTGTTGTTGATATTTCGTGTTTTTTTAAGCAACAAACACCAGCCTCCTGCCTTACACCGACATGCTCTTCAGCTTGTTGAGAAACAAACGGCTAATTTTCACATTTTCTTGTACTCCTCTAATGCTGAGAGAACTGCTGTAGTCTCCATTGAATAAGGCCATCAGCATACAAGTTACTTGAGGCTGGTGTGGAGTTCTGTGAAAGATAATGAGTCATGTACGCATCTTCACTGATTTCACTATCATTACATCTCTCTCTCTCTCTCTCTCTCTCTCTCTCACACACACACACACACATACATTGACAACATTATATTATCTTTTCATGATCATGTCTACAATTCCCTTTAGAGTAATAGGAGCAATTTTGCCAATGTAAACCAGTTTTAACAGTTGGGGCTGTGACAGGCTCCTTAAAGATGAAGATTTCAAGTTTGCCACCTTCGCCATGACAACTTAACTAGGTCCCCTTGTTGACACCCGGGCCGGCGTGGGTGGTCCTGCCTGAAACGCTCTCTGAATAGGGAAGCCATAACAGCCACTTATATCAGTCACCTAATGGGAGCATGTTCAGTGACTTTAAACTCACACCCCTACTCACATTAATTACGTCCAATTGTGTGTGTGTGTGTTCGTGTGTGTGTGTGTGTGTGTGTGAATTCCTCTCTGTGTGCATGCATCCGCACACGTGTGCACTGTATGAATGTGTAAACATACTGGGTGGACAACGGCAGGGAGTCTTCTTATTCGAACACATCCAGCAAGACATGGTGTGTCAATTCTAATTCTTAAACTACTACTAAATTTGACGTAATGTCATTTCTTAGTAGGTAATCTCATTCACTTGGGTGCGCTGTGGTGCAACTGGCTACAGAACCCCTACAATTAAAGACCTCAGTGTCCATAGGGAGCAAAGCTGAGTTGTGACATGCAGTCATTACCTGCTTCTATCTGTCTGTCTGTCCTCTACGCACCTCTTCTGTCTTTATTAAACTATTGTATACTGTATTTCCAAATAAAGGCAAAAAAATATCTATACACTAATTTTGTGGAACTAACAGGAGTTTGTTAGAGTTATGATGACAAATAAGACCTTACCATAAGACCTCATCCTTTCCTAGCCACTCAGAGTTCAGCCAAACAATACATCACTAACCACAGACTAGGGAAATTGCATACTGTTCAACTGAGGTGTCTTGCACACACACACACACACACACACACACACACACACACACAGCATCTGTCTACACACAGTGCCAACAATGATCCAAATCTCTCTCTCTCTCTCTCTCTCTCTCTCTCTCTCTCTCAAACACGACACTCTCCACACACCATCCTTAAACCTCCTGTTAAGTCACACATTTACACATCTCCCATCCTATGGCTCTTTCTTCTGCCACGGCTACTGACTGACTGACTGGCTTACTTCTTCTGAAGAAGGACATCTGCTTACAACAGGGCATAATTTCAAACTGAGAGAGAGAGAGATCTCCAACCCCCCCAAAATACTTCAAACTGGGGCAGAGACAAAGACCAGCACAAAGTAGCACTGTGCTTCAAATACATTTTTAGCAGATAAGAACCCGGCAAAGAAAATTAGCCATCGAAAGAAACCTGAAGAGTTTGCCAGTAAGGTCGTTGTTATGGTAACATTCTAACAAAGGCAAATGTGTGACAATATGGGGGTCATATTGACAACTCCTAAGTAAGACGGAGAGAGGGAAAAGAAAAGAGAGTGGGGGAAGGAAAGAAAGAGAAAGAAAGTGTTTGTCTAACAACACCGAAATCAAAGCTTAACCAACAATCACATAAATAACCTAAGTAATCTTAGTTAGGGAGTTCTTCTTGGAAGAGGTGTTTTCTGAGTCATTGGAAATGGAATAATGTCATAAAACTCAGAAAGTCATAATCCAGCAATTACCAGAGGGAGCTAAGCAAACAAAGAATGTTGAAACAGCAGAAGTCTGATTCACCGACGGATAATATTTATATCCCACAATTAATGAATCAGTCAGTTTTAGCCGTTCAGAGGCAGGGATGATTAGAATGTTTTGATGGTGTCAGTGAACAGGTGGAATGCAGGGATGCAATCAGAAGCACTGATCTGGTAAAGTCAGGTTGCGCTGACCCTTTTCATGCAACCCTGCCGCCTACGTTGACTTAATGTCAATGTACACACAGCACTCAAATGGCCTTGGGATCATTAACAATTACCAGAGATCCCCTCTCCACTTCTTTCACTCTCTCCCTCCATCCTCATCTGGACTTTCCTACCCTCTCTCTCTCTCTCTCCACTACTCTGTCTTCCTCTCTGTCTTTCTGTCTCTCACTCTCTCTCTTATCCTGTCTCTCTCTCTCTCCCTCTCTCTCCCTCTCTGTCTCTCACTGTCTCTCTCTCTCTCTCTCCCTTACTGTCTCTCACTCTGCCTCCCTGTCTCTCTCACTCTGTCTCTCTCTCTGTCTCTTTCTAACTCCAACTTTCACTCCCTCTTTTGCACACATGCTGTCTCCACTCGTGCTGTTTGGGCGTGGCTGCCCATGTGAGCTGGTTTCCTTGAATGGCTAATGTCAGAGTGACCCACAAAATTCATGTAATCACTTGCCCACTCCACTTTGACCTTGCA
>JAGFZM010000052.1:2892769-2950361 GCA_017657215.1 Limnothrissa miodon | reverse complement strand
GGAGGGAATAGGGGGTGAATTACTGGCAGGCTGTGTCAGGTAGCAGGCTCTGACCTCGTGGTGCCAAACTTACCTTAAAGAAGTGTGTATGTGTGTGTGTGTGTGTGTGTGTGTGTGGAAGGGTGGAGGGGGGTGGGGGTGTTATAGACATGTCCTCCAATGAACCACAAGCACCAGTACTACATAAAAAATGTGTGCATGTTGGTGGCGTATGTGTGTGTGTGTGTGTGTGTGTGAGAGAGAGAGAGAGAGCCAGTGATACTCTGTGTATGTGTGTGTGTGTGTGTGTGTGTGTGTGTGTGTGTGTGTGTGAAAGAGAGCAAGAGAGAGAGAGAGAGAGAGAGAGAGAGAAAGAGAGAGACAGAGAGAGAGAGAACCATTTCAACAGCTAAATTGAGGAAGCTTTTTCTATTGAGAGTATCATTTTTTTCCTGTCATGAATTCTGCTATGAAAGTTTCATCTGTAATAGAGTTATCCTCAGAGTCAAGCTAAATGGGAAAGTAGTAAAACCATCAGCTCCGCGACCGCTTTTCACAAACAGAATATATCAGTCCTGCAGAACGTGGTGGTGATTCTAGTTCAATCCCAGAATGAAGAACTCTGATGTGTATAGAATAGAGATGCTATGACAGTCTCATAGTATGATTCACTCACTCATCTTCTAGAAAACTCCATTAAAGTGACTTGTGATGGACATAGATCCACTGTATACGTCTGCAATGATAAACTCAAGATCCTGAACTGTGCTTTACCTCCTAGGCTCATGCCTGCCTCGAAGCATTTCTTCAACCGACAGGATGGGCAGTTCTTCCTGCGCAGCTTGTCAATGGTGCAGTCATTTCTACTCGCACACAGGTACTTCTGTTTACCTGGCAGCAACAGGCAGGCAGAGGGGGTTGGTGGGAGAGGGGAAAGCAGAGATGAACAGGCATATAGGGAAAACTTTTGGTTAAGCTCCAAAAATAACAGCAGATTTTGAAACACCTGTGTCTGTCTATGGTGTGTGTGTGTGTGTGTGTGTGTGTGTGTGTGTGTGTGTGCAGATGGTGCACTGTACACAATGTGGCATCCTCTCTATAGTGTTCAGAAATACACATACTGTGGCTCTGACTCTCCTCAGGCATCTGAGTGACTAACCACATTTATTTGCAGAGCCCTGATTTTTAGATTTGCATTATATTTAGATTTACATTATAGAAAATACAGTGTTAAATACATCCTCATAAAAATGGAGGCCAAAGGCTTCCATGAATCACCATTAACATAATTAGACTCCATTAACATTAATTGGAGTCAACAACAAGGAAACACTCATCAGAACCTATTGGTCATAGTTGCCCATCAAGATCAAGGCAACAAATAAGCCAGACCCTGTGACCCATTCAACCACAATGTCACACATTAGCTATGCTAATTATGCTAATGGCTGATTAATGAGACCCTTGTGAGAGGTGTGGTCTACAGTGATTCATATGACCAATAATGAGGGGTATGGTCTATTGTGCAAGTGAAACGTCTTCAGGCTCTAAAAAGAAGTCCAGTTGCCTTTAACTGAACACAATGGCCATCTTTCAATGACTGGCAGTCATAGTATGACTAGACTCTCTTTTGCATGTGAACGACCACTGCACAGATAATGAGAGACTAAAGATCATGAGAGTGAAGATTTCTGTTTCATATTCCACCTTGCCATGCTTCTCTCTTCCACGTCAATTTCTCTTCCCCTAGCAGAAATCATAGACAGGTCACCATAGCAACTTCAAGTCACAATCAGAAAAAGTCTTTTGACTTTTTCAAAAGTCTCCCGCTAGTCATCCACATGCTGATTTAGGCTTAAAGTTATTTGAGAGGTTAACAGGAGGACAGGAAGGCATTGCCACCGTCACCTGACTACTTTGAATATATAACTCTTCTAGAACAATCTGAGGTGCTTCATAACTATACTTCTATTTTTCACTTTATCCAGTGTATTTTTTGATATGCTCACAGTGGATCAAAGTCTTTTAACATGAAACAGATACTATGAGAAGCATTTAGATCTTAGCTGCAATCAATATTTATGTAACATGCAATATTTGTTTTACCTTTAATTTAAATGATCCAAACAATGGGATTGTCTTTTAAGTAGAAATACTGTATATAACTGACATACAAAATACAAACGGGGTATGAACGGCCTTCGGGTGACTGGTGGAACTCCTTCTAGAAGTTGTAGCCCCCGCCTAACCATTAAATTTCGCATGGGTCACCTTGTTGGATGTTGTCCTTTACATGATAATAATAATTAAAAAAAATAATATTTAATTTACTGCATTGTTTTTTATGGTGTGTGTGTGTGTGTGTGTGAGAGAGAGAGAGAGAGAGAGAGAGAGGTGTGTGAGTGCTACCTTCAGCTGCCCGCTTAAAGAACACCTTGCAGCTGCCGCAGGTGAGGGCTCCATAATGGCAGCCTGACGCCTCGTCTGAGCAGATGAGGCAGGTGCGGTGGGGCGGGAAGAAAAACTCCATTGGAAACATGTGCTCACGGCCTGCATCAAACCTACACACACACACACGTGACAGCAACAATGACGAAAATTCAACAGGCAGTATCATCTCGACTAAATGATTACTTACTAAAATGCTTCAGCAATTGCTGTGGAAATAAAGTCAATAAATGCACTTTGTAGTAAGGTTCTTGGAATGCATATCCAACTAATGTCACTGTAACCTCTTAAATCAACATTCTTTCTGATAAGAGACAACCCCTCAATTTCTCA
Organism: Limnothrissa miodon; assembly: GCA_017657215.1. Lineage (NCBI taxonomy): Eukaryota > Metazoa > Chordata > Actinopteri > Clupeiformes > Clupeidae > Limnothrissa > Limnothrissa miodon. The sequence continues at coordinate 2,947,601 of JAGFZM010000052.1, read as the reverse complement.
ATTCAGTATGTTCATAGTTCAAGCTAATACAAACAAATCCATCCCTAAATATTTGTGCAATACTGTGCCACTGAGCCTGTTTGCTTGAGTGTATTTATGTGAGTCCGGTTACTACTACATGTGTGTGATCTTTCACTTATCTAACCTATTCCTATTTCATAATGCCATTTAATCTCCCATAATCCTGTTTATTAGTCTTAGATATTCTGGGCCCAGTGTTGTCATAAAAGTGATCCAGATTAGGAAATCCCACAATCATGAGCCCCTTTCATATTAAACTGAGAAGCCGCATGTATGAACACACCACTTGGATGTTTTGTGTGCCCAGACATGACACTACCTGCCCCCAATACCATTTCTGAATATCTAATGGGTGCACTTAGGTGTGGATGGAGGGGCTGGTGACAAGGTAGTAAGAGGACGTGTTGATTTAGGCGTGATTTAGGCTATCCCCCTGGACCCCTCCCCCTCCGCCCCCCCGCCCCCCCCCCCCCCTTCACCAAAATATGGTGGACTGTCAACTTTCCATAGTGCTCTCAAACTCAGATGTTACTGGGCATAGTGTATTACCATCACAGCTCTGTCATATTTTCTCAGGCTAGTTTGAGAGTTGAGAGTTGAGAGTTGCATTTAATCTCTATCTTTGGCCCACTGCAAGTTCAGCTCTTGCCCCACCCTCACATCAACCACCGAGGTGTTTTGTGAACAACAGCCCTGTGTTTTGTTGAACCACAAGTTTTAGGGTCATGTACGAATAATCTGTGTAGTGTAATATCTGCGTGCAGGAATTTATGTCCGAAGGGGTTGGGGATTAGGCCTACTCTTGATCAACTGCACCCTGATCATTCGCGGGATAAGACTGGGCCTTAATAAGTACAGGATTTTTATTAAGGGCTCTTGAATATCAGTGAGGTGCTAAATTGGAGTCAGAAGTGATTACCAGTAGTTTATAATTTGATTAAGACATGAAGACTTAAATAGATCCTCGTAGATCCTCTTGCCTGACACCTTCTGCCTCACCTAAGGCTGGGAAGCCTTAAGTACTCTCACCATTCATGCATCTGTCAGTTTATTTTTCATTAAAACTGACAACTTGTAAGGGGGGCAAGATTTGCGCTTTTCTGTATGTGAGAATCGAAGGTGTAGGAGGAGGAAATGGAAGCCCCTGGAAGCTTAGGAGTAAATTAAAAACTCACTACTTCATAATTTTATATTTAGACTGGCCCATCTAGGGTGCTTTACTATTTCACGTAGTAAAAGTGGTAATATCAACAGGACATGGGAAGTCTATATGTCCAAACGATGCTTTATGTTAGGTGGACACCACTTGGACATTGTTTATGTTTTTAATAGCATAATTTTGGGAGAGTTACCATCAAACATCATCATCGCAAGTGTCCCAGTGTTTTTTAACCTCCTACTTGAGGCATGCCACTGAAAAGAGTGTTTGCCATTATATAGACATGCTGTAAGCAGCACATGTTTGCTAGTTAGTAGGCTATATGTGGAAGATCAGTTGTCATAAGTGAGGGAAGATGAAACTATTCATGTTTGTGCATGTGAGAAATCAAGGTCAGTGAGAAAGTGTGTGTCTCTATGTTTGTGTGTGTGTGTGTGTGTGTGTGTGTGTGTGGAAGAGGGAGAGACACTTTGTGCAGACATAACTATTAATCAAGGACGTGCAACTTTAAAAGTCAAGGATGTAGAAAAGATAAGAACTAAACTTTACCAGGCATAACAAATTTGCTGACCATTTCTATACCTCACAACTTTTTTTTTCTTTCCTATGACCAACCTAGGTTCAAATGTCAGTATGGCATTCTGTCACACCTAGACTTCATTAGACACTGGTCAGATGAACTGAAAAGCTACGGAAGAATGAAATATGATATGAATCATGATACGAAATGGAGGTCACAAAGGTAAAAGCAGATCTGTCTTTCTTTCTCTCTCATATGAGCCGAAAAGAAAGAAAATGGGCTGAGGGTGAAGACAAGGGGAACTGTGAATGCATTTAAATTGAATACCGGTATATCTATCAAAACACAACTAGAGGAATAAAGGTTTGATGGGATTAGAATAATAAGGATGACGTCCCTTGAATGAGATTATATTCCTGGAAGCTTGGTGCTGGGATTGATTCATTTTGTTAATAAATGTGCTATACTTGTGTAATCATGTGGTAAGGTTAGACAGTGGTTAAACAACTCACTCTCTCACACACAAACACACACACACACACACACACACACACACAAGAAAGAGCATTAATTATTCTATTGTCATGGACTGTATTGGCTATTGGGTTGAATTACATCTTATTACCTAAAATGAAGGGAATTTCATTATTAATTACTTTTACTGGACAGACGTTAAGTTGGGTGTTAACCAAAACAAGGGATACAAACTGTGAAATCTGGTACAGGAGAGAAGCAAAGACAGAAACCCAGAAGCTTCAGAGATTGTTCTAATAGAGGATAAGGCACACAACAATAAGAATTTATGTATTTTTTGAAACATGAGTTGTTATTTCCTGTGCTGATCAGGGAACTTCTCTGATTAGGTAACCGTGATGTCTGGGCAAAAGCCCAATCCTATTTGGTCATGTCCATTGAGCACCTTTCAGGAATAGATGTGTGTCATTTCACTGTTGGAAGACCATTCAATAGGAATACTCAATCTGATCAATTTAATCACTATTAAAGTGATTCCCCTCACCTTCCCCAAAATAACTACATATTTAAAGTAAATACATGATTTAAGGACTTGTGATGGGGTAGGTTTGCATTTAAGGACAAATGTATGCGACACATTAAACAGCATTTAGCACTAGATTTAACATCCCTTTTGTAATCATGATCATTTATTATCATTAAGATGCTCATTGTATTTTTTTTATTGCAAATACTGTCAGTCCTCTCAATAGAGCACACTGTAATGAACCAAATGAACTGAATTCAGAGGTTTTAGTCCATTACCTCATGTGTTTCTTTTAGGAGTTTACTTAAAGAGTGGGAGCGGGGCAATGCTTTAAATAAACGTGTAAAGTGGAACTATTCTACTGTAATTTAAAGAGGTGACATACTTTAAGTGGCACAGGCAGGAATAGCACTGAAAGTCACAGGTGTGTGTGTGTGTGTGTGTGTGTAAAAGAGGGAGAAAGGGAGGGAGGGAGAGAGAAGGCTGAGTGCGAATTTGAGAAAGTTCCATTTGAATCCTATTTAGGCCCCGTGCCAGCCCCCAAGTGTTCAGGGTCTAATTTGAAATGTTGGTGAGGTGAATTTAATGAGTAAACATGTTACCTAACAAGTCTGAGTCTAGCTAAAATCACCATTAGCAAAAAAGACCTCTACACTATATCATTAAGTCTCAAAACAAAAATTCTTAATAACCAATTAAAACATTAATTCAAACCACTTTTTTTTCACTGCATTGCATGATTGTGGGTGTGTACGCATGGGAGTACGGTGGGGTGTTACTGTGTGTAAGCTACATGTTTTATGATGTGATAAACAGCAATAATGAGTGGCAAGGGAGGGTTAAGTAGGTCAACTGGGAATATTGCCCGAGAGCTGCGCCCCCTGATCAAAGATGTCCCAAAGGGCCATGTGGCAAGGACAATGGATAGCCCTATCTGGACAGCTTGATTAAACCATCCTACCATAGCCTGATGTAAGACCAGAGAAAATGTACAATACTTTAGAGCAGACTGTCTCTGCCTAAGACAATAAAATCACAGATGCTAGTGGTTGTCACTGCAAATGATATTTTTCTGTACCGTTGTATTTATTTGCTTGACAGGTTTGTTGGGTGAATCTGTCGCCTTACAGTTCTGTATCCCTCATCGACCACAATTCAAGCTTGCAAAAAGTACTGGCTGTGGAGAGTGCATGAACATCTGTGGATTTATATGAGATTTATAAACCATTGCACCTCTGACTGCCTGACAGGCTGGAAGGTCAATGAGGGAAACATTGCACAGTCAACAAGCTTGCGATCTGTCAAACAACGTGCACTTCCCTATCTGTTAGAATCCTTGCGGGAGGGGGGGGGGGGGGGGGCAAACCGATCCCTGGGATAAATGAACAAGAAAAGGTTGACTGGCTCAGCTTCGCGTTCGGGCTGATCTTCCTGTCCAGATAGACGGAGCTTGCAAGCACACTCAGGCAAATGTCCTCAGACTAATAGAAGGTTACAGTGACCTGCCCTGATTGCCTGGTCTTAGAGGAGGGAAGATATTAGTTGGAATGAAGACATGAAGTGAAAATAACCTGATGCTGCTTCTCTGGATACTATGTTCACATTAGTCTGTGTGTGTGTGTGTGTGTGTGTGTGTATCTCTACGTGTGTGTGTGTGTGTGTGTATGTGTGTGTGTGTGTGTGTGTGTGTGTGTATCTATGTGTGTGTGTGTATGTGTGTTTGTATCTCTCTGTGACTGTGTGTGTGTGTGTGTAAGTGTCTGAAGGAATAGAATGCCCTGGATTTGGATCAATGGAACCAGAGTGAGACATAGAGGGCAGAACTGACTCTCAGCCAATCGTGTTGAAACCAAAAGAGAGCCATCTTTCATCTTTCACAGGCACAGAGATAGATCCCAATTAGAGGTCGATCTTACACACACACATACACAAGGAGTCATGCAGACCTGTTGCAACAATACAATGCATTTAAAAGCATGCTCTAACTTCAGTCAGCTTGAGTTTATGCTATTATATATTTGTTTTAATAATGCAACTGGTCAATTGCATTTGAGAGAGAAAACTTCACCAACTTTTCAAAATGTAATTTTAAAAAGTACACATAATTTAGTGTATTAAAAGTAAAAGCAATATTTTCTTAGTTGAAAGAGGCCTTTCTATTCTACATTCAGAAAGTGAACTCAATTTGAAAAATGTTGTTTTTTGGATAAGTATAATTTAGTGAATCTAAAATTAGTTATAAGAAAGTCTTGAATTTCCCCCGGGCTGAATAAAGTAATCTAATCTAACATCTTGATACTGGCTCAAATACAGTCCTACCATTAGGTCATAAGATCAAACAGTAATGTCAGGTCTACAATCGCAAGTTTAGCAGACAAACATCCAAACGTAGTTTAGGGCTAATTAAATATAATTATATTGCTATTACTTGTGAAATTTACCACATACTACATCTACGACATTTTCTTCATAGAGTTATCTACTACAACTACAACTGCATCTAGTATCTATTCAAGACGTCACAGCTATTATTAACAATCATCACTGATAGTGATAGTCTACATTACAGAGTACTTACTCTATCATCACAACCAACCAGGCTACAAGTGACATGTAAGGGATTTTTTTTTTTGTCAGGAGCTTATTTAAAGAATAGCTTGTTTCTGGTATAAGCTATTCTAAAGGTACTCCTGTAACTAGGGAACTAAGGATAGCTGGTCTAGTATGACTTCTGCCCATGAATGATAACAGTATTACATAAATGATTCAATTTAATTCAATGTAATTCAATGTCTTCCATGCCATTATTAACAGTTGGACATTTTATCATACAAATTAAAGGCAACACATCCAGCTATCACTCCTTAAAACTGAACCACAAAAACATCAAATATAGTGTGTATATTTCTGTACCACATAATATTTAGTAGTGAAACCCAATATACATTTCTTAATGCCTTAATGCCTTAAAGTGTGTGAGTGTGTGTCTGTGTGTGTGTGAATGAGAGCGAGAGAGAGAGAGAGAGAGAGAGAGAGAGAGAGAGAGAGAGAGAGAGCAAGGGCCCTGGACCTTGAACATAGACAAAAAATGTCCATTAGAGTCCCACAGCTATGTCTACTGTATGTGTGGAACATTGAGGGCCAAGACAAAGGGAGGGTCAACAGGAGGGAAACGGCTTCACAATGGCAACAGGACTATCCCGCTGTTGCTCTATTCACAAGTACAGTAACCACGGCACAATGGAATGTCCAGACAATCAATCTGAAGCGTAAGGTGACAATAGTAGTTGCATCATTATAAAAACATTGTACAATTTCTTTCTTTTTTTTTTTTTACACAACCTGACACTTTGAACTGAAGCATCTTTTATGCAGTCTACAAATGCACTATGCCTTCAATTATCCTAATTTGCATCAAGTTGGTTGGTTATCCAAAGTAATCTCATTCAAACTCTTTTTTAACTGAAATAGGCCCAAAGTAGAATTAATATGAACAAGATGTGTGGTTATCTCATTAATTTACATTGTCTACCAATCAATTAAATCAATTAGTTGTTAGACTCAACAAGAAAAGTTGCTTTTAAAATCTGCATAGTTCTGACAGTTAGCCTGTTTGCTGAATCCAGAGTTTCCTCTCTGCAAAAATCTGATTCTGATTCTACTACCCTCTCACAACAGTTTTGAAAAAAATATGTCAAACTGCACTTGTGTTCTAGATTTGCATATGTCTCCATTAAGTGAATTTTGTTGTCAGAAATGAATATATAGTCCGTGCCTACCATAATGATGTCATTCTAAAAGTGTATCCCAATATTGCTGTGCACTTTTGGCATCTTGTGACTTTGTTTGAAATATCCATCCTGCATTTATTTACATATTTCAGCCCTAGAGCCGCTAACCTCAATAAGCGCTCTGAAAGAGGCTAATAACATTCAGAATATCAGGATTACAGGAAAACGCTTAAAAGCTCTAAATGCTTTTTTACCTTATAAAGCTCTTGTATTCATTTAAATGGTTGAGTTAAATGGTTAGTTTAGGAACATAAAGAGATGGGCTGATGTGTGACTGACAGCATAAAAATCTGCCACAAACAACTTGACTGGTTGTTCTTATCCGTGCGTTAGAGTAGCCTAACTGAACCTCTGACCTGCCACTTGTAAGGTCACTTACTAGTGTCCACTCTGCATCAGCATTACTTACTAAGAGTTGTTAACACGCGATGCTATTTTAAATTGAAACCAAGTTGTTACCTGCCGTCGGAGTAGGATGATATGTCCAGCCACTTTCCAACGTCATTTTTCAAGCATCCAGACGTTGGATAAGACATCCGTGACAGCATCCCACTGGCGTACCTCTCTCGCCCCATCAGTCCTCCACTACTGTAATCATATGATTTGGATATGAACGCGGGCTGTGAGCCAGAGCAATATGGGTGCATGGTCTGTCGATAATGCCCGTATGGTGCATTATGGTTCTCGGGATACCGGTATGGGTATCCCCAAACCTCTGTGACAAGCGCCTCGGACTTGATCTTCTTGTTGCAAATACTAGAACGTTCGTTTGTTTCTGAAAGGTCAGTACTGTGCACATACGGTTTGTAGATGGCATGGAGCGGGCTACTTGCCGATCGCACTGGCAGTAGTTCGGCAGAACTGAAGTTTGTCAAGTTGCTGGGCAACATCGGATCAAAGTCGTACCTAGAATTATCTATGGCCACAGCTGAATCTTTAGCTAAGTCAGCGCATGTTGTGCTCAGCCCCAACTCACCATCTGACCGGCCCGCGCGCGAGGGTGTAAGATCCTGCAAGATCTCCACTCCCCCTGTCACATAGTTTGTAGGCCTACTTTTTAACATTCCAATTAGTGGATCCTCTCTTGTAGCAGTTCTGTGTTCGGTCATTCTGCCATTCTCAGTTACGGGTCCACATTCAGTCTCACTGTCCAGTAATGACAACTCAAACAAGTTTCTTCCACTTTGGTCAGACGAGAGGGATGGTGCAAAGTTTTCGCTCACCTCGTTCGATTCCATGGCCAGTCCCAGTGAAACGGAGACCGCGTTGCAAAGCTCCCTTGCGGTTTCTGAGATGGTCGTGCTCGTAGAACTATTTGCCACACATGCGTCACTGTTAGGACTTAGCTTGGGTGTGTGACGAGCCGAATCAGGTCCACAGTAGTTGAGGTCTGTGGTTAGTGAATGCGAACTGGAGTGGCAGACAGCAAACTCCCTGTCACTTGTGGGCTCGGTTTTACCACCCGACAACTTCTTTGCAGGGTATGTGCAGTTGTTAGTAGCATTTACATTACTTACCCCAATGGCGATTGTTCTCTGTGCACTTAACTGTTTTGTGGTAACTCCATCATTACAAAGATACGCCTTCTCAGAGCAGGTTTCCTCACAGGGAGACAGGTTGGTTTGGCGCATTTCCCGCGAGTGTATTTGTTGGAAGTAACTACACTTTGAAATCGGTAAATCCAATCTTTCGGAGACAGCAGTGTTAGTCATCGGCACTCTCACGCTGTGGAAAAAGTTTGAATAAGATTCGCGAAAAAATGTGTTAGGGGAGTCACAAACCCCTCCTAATCCTACTGGTACCTCCATGGTCCAGAGCAACCCCGACTAGCTCAACTATAGGCCGTGTCTCTGAAAGCTCTCAGAATAACGTTAGCCAGCAAGTCAATTTAACGCATTAATCTGCGGGACTTCCATGTGTCAATCACAGCAGCTTAGCTAAACGCAAATCCTTTTTGTCATAACGCAATGCCATTAATGCATGTGTTAAATAAAAACGATCTACAAAAAGTCTGTAGAATATCTTACGTGAAACCGTAAATGTGTTCTAGAGGCCTATTTCATTTACTGAATTAAACTTGAGTCTGCAGGAGAACTTGCTTGGGCAGCCACCATCAGCTACTCTGTGCGATGCCGCTTGTTGCTCCTTCTCATCCGGAGGTGGCTTAGTAAAGTGTTTCCCCTCTCTGCCCCGGACTGTGTACCATGCCGATTCCCTGTTTGTTAGTGTTGTAGGAGCGGCACAAGTCTCAGTTTGATCTCTGATCAGAATGCTGTCGTTTCAACAAGTAAACAACTTCCGTCTGGATGTAGGCTACTATTTACTGTACAGATCCTGACAGGTCGTTGTGATTAAGTTCAGTCAGAAACGAAACTCAATCCGTTGTCCTTGAGCGCTGTCACTGCCAAAATAAGAGCTTGGCGTTCTGCCTCTTAACTAAATATTCCATTCTTTGGATTTACGCCCGTACGTTGGTCTAAATAACTTAAATATATTTGAGGACGCCAGTGGGTATCACCTTGCTGTATTAATTAAACACTATCTTAGTCATTGCATAACTGGTTTATTAATTAAGGGGAAAGCTCCATTAAATGTGGTAAAATGAGAAGGGACATATTAGGCTTTTGGGATTTTTCAAACCTTACACGTTTCCGATTTTCTGTAGCCTATTTCCACTATTTAGGCCTATGCTGTCGCTCTCAATGTAAATGGTCTGTACCTCTAACAATAAATATCTATTAAACATAGGCCTATTACAACATTCTTCAACAAAAAAATAAGGTCGAAATTGTGTAGCCTACTATATGAGACCTCGCAAATGTCACGTCACATAACAGGCAGTCAAGCAGTGAGCTGTGCTATGCTCTTTAGAGTAGCCTAAACCAACAATCAATTCGTTATTACGCAGTATCCACACACTTAGCCTTATAATATTAGTTTCAGGATTCAGTATTATACAACCATAACTCTGATTCTGTATTCTGTAATAAAAAGCATAAACCTAGTCTACATAACCCAACACACACACACACACACACACACACACACACACACACACACACAGGGTCTATTCAGGACTTAATAAAGACATACATTTTGAGGGAGCATTCTCATCAGACAAATTGTTTTGGTTCCATCCCCAATTTTTTGTCTTCATTCTTTTGCACAAATGTTTAAATTTCCATTAATGTGTCATGGTGCACTTTACACATTTCATAATCAGTGTACATAGTCTTAAATGCAGTATCACAGAATTATAACACATCTTTGTGTTTTCCATGCTGTGGCATTATTTCTCTGTAAATACCTGCATGTTATTAGATATTTTCAGGCAACAAACTACAGATTCAAAGACTTCAACATTTTGTTCACTCCACCAGAAAGCTGTGGACTTTCTATGAGTTTGGGGATGTCACTTCCTGTGACACGAGTAAAAGCCAGAGCTATTCCTGACTTTGTTTTTAGTTGTAAGTGTTTGCAAAGAGTTCGGCCCTTTTGTTTTGCCTTATAAGTCTCTTTTTGTTTATGTTTCAATGATTTTAACACACTTTACAGTATTATTTCAAATGTTACAAGAGCTTTTATGCTGGAACACACATACATTTAAGTATCACATACAGTAGTGATTCAACCTATTTGTAATCAGAGAAAGCTACACATACTGTGGTGTGTACTATAACCATCACATAGTGTTTCGAATGAATCAAGCAATTGGTCCCATCAGTCAACTCTGAGAAATGTTGTCAGCCATGTCGTATCGGGGATATACCCATGGCTAGTGAGGAGTAGAATACGTCTCTTCCAATGAGTACATGTATTGACAAATAGTTCACTGGATATAACTGTAGGACGTAGTGTAGGCCTGTAATATGACCATCATACAGTGTCTTCAACACCCTCTAGTGCTCCAACAAATGCTGTGAGTGAAAGTTGGAGATTCTCTCCCCTTAGTGATAAATTATAATTTGCAATTTGGTACAACAATAGGCACCTCTAAAATGTATTAAAGTTTCACTCCTTTGCGTTATGTTACAATTGTTACACTAATGACATAATAATAAAGAATATGAATAATATGATAGTGTGTCATTGCATCAACAATAATGTGGACGTCAGCTCCAACATCTGCTAAAATCTGCTAGTTAATGTGTCTGTGTGTGAGTAATAAACTGTCAGTATCCTACGTTAATTGCATAAAGGGTTGTCTTTAGTTTTATCAGCCACCCTCAACAAATAAGAGTATGTTGGGTGAGGTAGATGTGCGAGTTTGTCAACCATATCACTTTCAGACCATAAGATATCCTGTGAGATTCAAGAGGGATTAAGGTTTATTCCTCGGGCTCAAGAGGAACTCATACTCAACCTGTTGCCAGGTAACATTCTTTCCGTCTGCTTCAGGAAGACATGCTCAATACTGATATATATCCTCAATCAAAGCCCTCAATCTACTAAAAAGAGCAATTTTTAATCCTATTCCATTTTCAGTCACATTTTTTTTAACCAAGACCTGACATAAAAAATGATGTCCTGGCAGAGACACATGTGTTCCAAGAATTCTATTCAAACTGTCCTAGTGTGTCATTAACATTTGTTAAAAGAGTGGTGAGGGTGTGGGGTGTCCGTTGGGCTCTTAAAGAAAATAATGATTGCAAAGTCAGCACGCCGCTATCTGATTTTGGGGAAAAAAAAGTTTGTGGTCCCTGTAATTGAGTAATAAAGATGATGGAGTGAGTAAGTAATTGAATGAATGAATGAGAGAGAGAGAAGGGATTGTTTGGGTTTGGTTGTGTGTGTATTGTGTTTGGGGTTATTTCTGAGGAATTTGCAAGGCTGCTCCTGAAATTTTGTAATGTCAATATCTTGTTTGGGGCCCTAAGCCTACCATCAAGTTTTAAATGTCTCTTTCCATACTACCTTGCAAACATGTCTCATTTAATCCACTCTGCTTTTCCCATCTCTTTCAGGAGGACACTGACACAGCTTGGCCTGTTTTGGCACTACAGGATAACAGATAGCATAACAATATTTGGAAGATAACAGTTATTAAAGGTATAGTTCGGTTTTTAATACTTTGAGTCCCTTTCACAGGTTGTCTAAAATACAAAGTGGTTGACCCTGAAATTTTGACGAAACTTAATAGAAACCTATGGGACTTACAAAATGGCAATTTATGCACTGTGAAGGCTGACAAACAGATCACTTCCAGTCACTATATGCATGTGCTTTGCTGGAGGTTACAAAGATTTTCTTCCCATTGTAATTAATGGGTAAATAAAACAGTAAAAGCCTTTTTTTATAAACATCATACTTCCTGCCAATCTGGGTCTGGATGTGAAAAGAATAGATGTTATTATACTCACATCCACACATGTGGAGGGGGAGAGAGAAAGAAAGAAAGAATATAACTGTATTCTAAAATTAATTTCATTATTTAATGTAAGGACACTAATGATCAATTTCCTAATAAACGTAAATTAGTGAACAAACAGCACCAGTTGTTTTTTATTATGAACTTGTTGGAGTTGCATGCTAATTGTTAAAGTTAATGTGAACTGTAAGTACATAAGTACAAACAGCAACAATAACAAAATCTTGCACACTCTGGATCCATATTATGTTTTATTTTCCCTGAGGACCCTGAGACTTTCAGATATCATTCTATTCTTAACCTGAATTAGTACACAACTCGTGCAGCTATTTAAGCATAAAGCTCACAAACCTCTCTTAGTCAAGCAGAAGCCAACACAAAAATTAGTCAAAAAAACATTATCTATAAAATTGGGTCAAAGGGTCAAAGCATATGCATCTCTTGCTATTCTGCTGACATTACACTGGCAAAAAAAAAAACAGACTTGCTATTGTCTCCCTTTTATAGTTCTGTATTAGACAGGGAAATAAAATCCAAAGAGTAGATCTAAGCTGCACTCAAGATGCCAATTCAACCAGTAACATAATAAGAAAATAGACTATATCCTTTGACTTAGTTTAGATTAATTTCAAGAGATAGAGATAGTGATAATGTTTACACAGAAAAGAGTAACTATGTGGGAGAGCCGCCGAAATGAGAAAGTGCAAGGTTTCCCTGAGCATAAATGCCAAGGCTGAAACTCTACGCCAGTTTCTTTCCTTTTATAATTCAAGGTTACAAACAGCACTATCTTGTGATGTTTTCCCATCTATGGTTGAAAGCAACATATCTTTAAGGCATGATTTGTAGCCTTTATAACTGATAGGTGCATATTTAACCCATTTCAACAGTAAAAAAAAATTAAATAAAATAAAAACAATGCCAGAACATAACTGTGAGAATAGCTATGATGCTGATGATCTAATCATCTTGAAAAGGTCTATTACAGATGTGTTTTTTTGTGTGTGTGTGTGTGTGTGTGTGTGTGATTTTCAGTGTTTCAAAAACCATGAGGACCCTCTCTATCTCTTCCATAATCTAATCAAATCTAATCTAATGTAATAAGTAACAATGACACTCAATCATACAAGTGTTCATTCACACACACACATATATTAACTCACACACTTATTCACATCTCTCATTGTGGTGAATGATTGTGTACTTGTGTTTGGTTGAGAAATGCCTCTGTGGCCTAAAGCTTAAATGTCAGCAGCTTCACTGGTCAAAGCGTTCATTCATCTCAGTTTGTGATTACAGCATTTGAGAGAGGGCACTCCCATAAACAAGGAATTAGTCTCCGTCTTGTAGACAGGAATGCAGCTTGGGGCACCAACCTTGCTAAGTCCCTCCATCTGTGTCTTAGAAGCTGTTTTGAAGTGGACTACAGTGGACTAAAAGGGTAAGGCGCTGATGAGGCGCTGATGAAGTGTGATGAAGTGTATAGATAGTCTATATATTAATATATGCGGAGTGAGAGAAAGAGAGAGAGAGCGAGAGAGAGGTTACCTGCAGGTGTGAAACTTTTCAGTCAGCCTTATCTTTGGTATTTCAGAATGGTCCAGGCTACCTTGGGCACCTGCTCACGGCCTTCAGAGATCCGTTCCCATTCAGACTTGAGACACCAGAGAAGCACACACACTACAAACAAGCCTAAAGGTTACATGTTTGTTTTACTTAAGTTTGTTTCTGTTCACCATACAATACAATACCAATTCTTAAAGGGGCAGTAAGTAATTTTACGTAGTTTGTCAACACCTTACTAGGGGTGTAAATCGGAGCCTTCATGACGATTCGATACAATATCGATTTCTTAAGCCAACGATTCCATTCTTTTCGATTATTCAGAATTCCCCATGATACGATTCAATACGATTCGATATTTTTACATTAAAGCTATTAAGTTTCAAATAAATCAACAAAAATAGAAATGATTTACCTTTTATTGAAAATATAGAACAGTTACTGTATCTAGGAGTACAGTCAGTAAAGCAAAGTGCAATCAGTGCATACTAGCAGGTCTAGTATGGCCAAAAGAGACAAACAAAGAAAAGACAAAACAAAGACTAACCTCTACACTCAATTTACATCTCAAGTACATCAAAATCAATTAGTTACATTTAGAAAATGTAATTTTCATTTTATTAAGAGGTAACTGGAGACTGGAGAATGTATAGCTTCACTATCTACTGCTTGCTCCTCCATCCTGCTTGACTATCAGACTCAACTATTGCTGCTGCTGCGAGTGTAAAGAGGTGTATAAATGACGTAGAAGACAACCATGAGGGCAGCGCCACCCGCAGATTAGGAGTAGGTAATATGCATACAAGCGGATGGTGAAAATAGACAGGCGAACAAGTGGCAAAATAAATGCATAATCGATTTTCTTGCGGAAGCATCGATGCATTGAATCGTCAGCTGCATAATCGATGCATCGATACAAATCGATTAATATTTACACCCCTACTACACCTAACACAATAAACAGCACAAAATACAGTCATTTATGATGCACAAACAATAAGGGGCAGCTTGTCCTTCAAACAATAAAGAACACATTCTTGCCTCACCTGGTTGCTGCTAAAAAATAAACAACTGGCAGTTCATCCCATTCTCTCCAGTGAAAATTACTAACTGCTCCTTTAACATAGCTAAATAGAAACAGTAACAGAAATACAAACAGATATCAAAAGACACACAATTTTTATCTTATTAACACTTATTCACACACTGGTTCATCCCTGTGAATTGTTTCTATCACTCTGACTAAACCTTTATCTCTAATTATGAACAAACGTTTTGCTGTTGTTGTTGCAATGTAGTTCTGCAACCTAAGGCGATTTGTTTTTGACCCAACGTGCAAGGGAAACTACTCAGACAACCAATCTTAATGCAAACCATGTGACTGACTGCAGACATGCAGGAATCGGAGAATACCTTGGCAACCCTTTGGGAGCGCAGCTCTTTATTTCATTCTCGGATACACAGCAGTTTAAACAAAAGGAAAATCCCAAAATCCTCACAAAAATGTAAGTATAGGCAACAACAAACAAACATCCACCATTGAGCTGAGAGAGATGGACATAGAGGATCCTTTAGAACACAAGCCCACAATAACCTTGTTGAAAACCTTAACTGTCTTAACTCTTAACTGTCTTAGAATAATTTGGATCATGTAAGGAGGCCAAACCACATTCGGTACGATCTGGATAACCCTACCCACACAAACATTGTTGTATCAAAAGTTTTCATTCATGACTGCATGTCACTGTCACATTCAATACTGTGCCAGTTAAATAATAAACATGAATGAATCATTCCCTGAGTACCAGTTTTGCTGCAAACAACTGTGTTTAGACTGACATGACCCCCAGCGCCCAGCTGGGTAGCCTTGGCCTGCATCTGCGCCTATTATGGACAGCATGCATGTCGGTGAGAGTCCCTTGTGGTGTCTAAGAGCATTCACTGAGATGATATTGCAAAAATACCACCCAGCCATGTACTGTATGACCTTTAAAGCAGGGCAGCCAGACCTCTGTATCAGAATCTATAGTCTATACAGAGAAATTCACAGACATGTCAGCATTTAAAAAATTCAATTTGTTTTGAACGAGAAGGTTTGTCCCAGAGAGACTGAAGAAAAGGTAAACACAAAGAGGGAAATATAAGAATTATTTAATGTATTTAATGATCAAGAAACAAACAATCCTTACATTGCATCTTTTACTGTGATCTAATTAAATGAAAACAAAGCAGATAACTTGTTAATCTGTAAATATGATGCTGTCACTGTGAGATGTGCTGTAACAAGGATGTGCTGCAAAGCACTGAACAAGGTGCAGGAACAGGCCTTCATATAAATAGCAGATCCAACTGGTCTACTGTAGATAAGTACTTATGTACAACAAGTAAACGTTTACGATATTCAAGTCATAACTCACCTCCATCAGAAATGCCACACACACACACACACACTCACAACTACACAGTAAGGCAGGTATTCGGTGTGTTCCCTAGACCTCAGTATTACCCTAGCCTTACTATTCAAGAATATTTACAAATTTAAAAGAAATTGTATCACCACATCACTCTCTGGAGTTATTCCCCAATATATTATCCCTTACCCCTGCAACACATGAGCATGTCAGGTATAGCATGCCAAACAAAGTCAAGGTTTAAGGTCAGACTGTCCTGATCTGAGGGAAACTGACTATCAACACCAGATGGGAGCCCTTCAAAAATATTCCTGTTTTGATTGTTGTTGTAAAAACCCCACTGTGGAGTTTTATGTGGCTGTGAAACTGCAAGGAGAGGCAGAGGGAGGACGGCGAGGATGCCTTACCTTAGGGATAGAGCAGCAAGGTCCAGCATTCAAGATAATAATTTCTTTGGGATGTCTGCATAAGAGGATGAAGCTGTGTGAAGGTGTTAGCAAAAAAAAAAAAAAAAAAGCTATGTCCACTGTAGAAAAGGCATACAGATTGTGGAATATGCTGCCCCCTGGTGGTTAAGATGCTGTCTTACAACTGGGTAACATAAAACAGTGGAAAACATTATTAGCCTGTGAATGTATCAAGTAGGCTATTTGGCTAAGGATTTTTTCTCGAGTAACTTAGACTCTAGAGACTAAAACTAAACTAACATGTAACATTTTTTTTTACTTTAGATAACATAGGCTACATTAATGAGAAAAACACCAGTGTGTCAAAGGGGAAATGGCATTTTTTTTTTTTTTTTTTCATTTGTTTCGGTGCAAAACATTGCCATAAAATACAGTAGGCTATTTTTCATGGAAGAAAGTTTTGACACTGCAGTACAGTAGGTCTACAACGCAGAATTTTTTTATAAGGAGCAGGCCTATAAAGTAGCCTACAGTAAGCTTGGGGTAGTTGCATGGACATAGCCTATTATAGCAGTTGGTCTCTAAAGCATGTCCGCCGTGTAAGTGTTTGGATGGTGAAGAAAATAACAGGTCAAGCCAAAAAAAACGTTAGGTATAGCCTGCTCAAACTATTCCGTTTGAGTTCATGTCCTCTCGTCAGGATCTCGATCAAACCCTCATTTTAGGCAATCCCTGTCGTTTTAGATCAAATATCGATTTAAGGATTTCTAATAACAGGACATAAGCATCCACACACAGACACGGGGGAACAGCCTACTGGGGTTCACTGGTGACGCGCTGCTACAATTCGGGTACCACGAAAGAAACATGTTGAGACTTGTCCGGCTACTGACCTGGCAGTCGCATGCGAAACCCATACCAAGTTGCCGTACCATCTTGTACAAGTCAGACGCGGGGGACACTCAGTCAAATAAGTCAAAAACCGATGCCAAAGGTATGCCTTTTTTCTCTTCGCTTATAGTTTTACATGCCATAATAAACGACATGCCCTCAAAAAAAGCGATGCGCAAGTTACCGGGTGTCAATACACTGGTGCTGACTCGCTTCACTTGCCAACCTTGGAACGCAACTGATGTAGCCTAAATATGGAACATGCCGATAACTTAGGAAACAAAGTCCTACAAAACTGTAGCCTACTGAGCGTTTTACTCTATATAAGTCGTTTTTTACAACAAACTGCTCAATGTAGTAGATATTTACTGGTTATGTTTTGTTAAGCTATGTGTTTTCATTTAGGCCAGTTTCACACGTCACTTCTGATGTTTTTGGATATGTTTCATGAGTTTCATTCTTTCTTTCTTGTTTGGAGCAACGTTTCGTTGACGATGTAAACATAGAAATGTTTTTTTTTATATATATATTTAGTCCAGTTGATAAAGCACTTGTAAAACTCAGTAGGCCTACACATTAGGCTACATTTCAGTGAACTTTATTAGCATACAATGGATCCTACGGACATCACATTTCCCTTGCCATCAATTTTTTTCTTTCACGTTGTAGACTATATAAATATGATATAAATAATATATATAATAATATAAATGTTGTGTTTTTTTGTTCTTGTGTTTGTCAAAACAGGACAGTTGAATTTATTGTAAATGGATTGCACTCAAAATCAGTATTATGACAGCGGAGGATGCCACACATGTGTGCAATGTCCACCAGGACAGGAACTCACGGAGGTTGGCTACTTTATTTATTTATTTATTTATTTATTTATTTATATGTATTTGTTTGTTTGTTTGTTTGTTTGTTTAATTTTAAAAGAGAGATTCAATTCATGCCTCTGTTGTTTAGGGTCACCGAGTGGTGTCTAGGGGTAATGAATAAACAAAGGATAAATAAACAACGAGGGAACCTAAATTAATTAAATAGGGCATAAAAAAGTTAAAGTTTAAAGAAAATTAAAGTATTCCCATACATCAGTGTTAATCGCAGGTTCTGTCTGTTTTCTATTGTATCAAATTCTTCTTTTTCCAGCCAATAGGTGGTAGTGACCTCAAACAAATAGGCTTCTTCACACAGGGTTTCTATTTTAATTTCATTCTTTCTTTTTTTTCCTTTTTTTAATCCTTCTATTTTCTTTTTCTTTTCTTTAGTTCTGTTTTATTTTCCATTTACAACTTGTGGTACAATGGAAGAGTTCAGTTAGCACCCAATATCTCAACCTCACTGGGGAGGAATCCTATTGGCACACCCTGCACAAGTTCACACTAGTCCAATAAGCAGAGGTTGACATGGCAAAAAGGAAAGAGAGGACAAGAGAGCCTCAGTTCATTTTTTTGTGTTATTTATAGAGCATTCATCAGGAGCTGCATTGTTCTCACGGTCCGTTTTATCAGTTGATTACAAGCCTACTTACATGTTCAGCCTGTCATTTTAGCAAATATGTCCATTAATGAATTTAGGACAAACCAAAATATGGCATGTAATTTTTATAGCCCACTAATACTTCAGCCTGTTTTTCTTGATTCACATTGAATGAAATGAAATGTCACGTAGGTCTAATTTCTGATAGGATTAGGCTGTTTAATCATGCCTTAATTCAGCAGATTATGTTCTTATCCCTATTTTGATTTGGTTTGTCATTTGTTGGACGTGTGGCATGCGGCTTGTGTGGTAGTTCTAATAGATAGGCTTCCGAGAAAGTTAACGGAGGGCAGAAGTAAATACTTGAGGGGTTGGTGGCAATAAGGAAGGATTCTTACAGGCTGGAAAAGGAAAATAGATAAGTGTCAAGAACAAAGACATGAAAAGAATTGAAGGCTGGGAGTATGAGTGGGCTACCTCCTGGTTCAGGAGAATGAGCATGAAGGAGTCTGGTGTGGACACGAGGGAAGAGAAGTACATGGCATAGCCTATTAGCCTAAGTGGGGCTTGGCCCATGACCCTTAATAACCTTTTAACAACTTAATGGGCCTTTTCTCACTGCAACCTTTCAGGGCAAGCAACATCCTGCTTAATGACAGTCAATCAAATTCTGATGCAGCGTAGCAGTGAAGGCTTTGTGCAAGTTCTTAGAAAGCTCCTTTCTCAATGTGTTTTGGACCGTGTTCTCACAGGACTGTGGTTATGGCTATGGGGCACTGGCCCACTGCAAGCCCTGTGGTACCCGCTGGTTTAAGGAGGCCTGGGGGTCCCATACATGTCAGATGTGCCAGGCGTGTCGCCGTGTGAACAGGAGAGAGCTGTTGCCTTGCGCGCCCACCCGGAACGCCTTGTGTGGGGAGTGTTTGCCAGGGTGAGTGCACCAGAGGCCAGTTCAGAACTAAAACAGCCTGTCAGTAGCGGAGAAACAATGCTGCCTGGAACAGCAAACAGCTGTTTGTAGCCAGTGTAATGTACTGTGTAACGATTCTCTTGTCGCCACTTGCTGAGATTACGAGAAGTGAAAGACACGCACAACAAGGAAATTGTGTTGGGGACAACTCCACTTTTTAAAATTAATTTTGTTTTTATGTTTTTCAATGCAGGTATTACAGTAAACAGCGTCTGGATGGCGGGAAAGACTTGGAGTGCATGCCATGTGGCACTCCCCCATTCAGAGACCCTCTCTGTGGCAGTAAGTAGAGGTTTCTGGTACATACATCCAGGGCCAGAATGTAATCTCACAGTTCTGACTGTTTGCATCATTAGGCTGAATCTTTTTGACGTTTACCCTTTAAACAATGCGTTACAGCATGTAAAATTGAAGCCTTTAACCCCTCAAATATTTAACGGGCCTGAATCAGCTAATCAAGATTCTGATTCACTGCCACTGAGCTCTGAGGGTTCATGGCTTAGGGCATAGGGTGGACAAAAGAGATCAGTCTACTGTATGTGGGCATGTACTTTACAGTATGTGTGAAGCCTCACTCTTTGTTCCCATTGCTGTTACAGGAAGAAGAGGACTTGATGTGGAAAAAGTCTGGAGCCCAGCGACTATGCCTCAGTCTACAACTACTCTCACTGCTTCCATTTGTGTGGCAGTTGTTGCCATGGTGATCTTGATGTCTGCCCTCTTTTTTGTGTATCACAGATACACTTTACTCAGGAATCTTTTTAAAGGTTTGCATAAATGTATTCTGATCTTTTCTGGTATGCCTAGCAAGCAGAACTGTATCTACCTGTACTCGTCAATATTTAAGCTCCCGTCTGTTTTTTTGTTGTTGTTGTTGTTGTTGTTGTTGTTTTTTTTTTCAGTTTCCTTTTTGTCCATCTCTTTGTTTTATGTAGAGACCTGAATATCCATGTATAAATTTACAAATAAAGTGTTATTTCTCCCCAAAATACAGGCTGCCTGACACCAAACTCCCGAAGCAATGATGCAGAAGTCCCTACTGTTTCCACGGAAACACAGCAACCTGTGACCCAAGACGACAGAGAAGAGGTCTCAGGTAGCCTAATTGAGCACAAAGACTGCAGCTAATTCAAAGTAGACCTTTATACAACAGGGTTAAGGTCAATTAAAAAAATAAACTTATTATAAAGAGAATGACGTAATTATCTCTGAATCACACTAGTGTAAATAAAAATAAAAAATGATAAAAACAAAAGGGTGGTTGTATAGCCTATACAAATCTTTCCAACTGCAAAGTGCTTCTTTAATCTGCTGTCATTGAAACTTTTCTGAAAGATTTTATTTTCAGATGTGTGTTTGGATGTGTGTGTGCTCGCTTGTGTGTGTGTGTGTATTTCATATTAATATGTTCTTGGATGTATAGCTAGCTGAAAAAACGGTTTAATGACTGAATGCTAATCAATTAGCATGCCGCTTAATGCTTGGTTGGCATGTCAAATTTAAAAATAATCATGATACACACAAACACACACACACACGCACACATTTTTTAATTCCTATTTTAATTACTCTAGAATTGATTCCAACTCAAGCAACCAGTGACAAGGAATCGGCCAGCAGTGAGAGGGACTACATCTTTCCTGCCTTTCCAGCTGTGCTCTGTGACCAGGGTGACTGTAGCTACTACTCATCTGGGTACGCCTCCCAGCCATCCTCTGGGCGCCCTACGCCTCCACCTGCATTGGGCCTCCCCGCAGTGTCCGTGTTTGCCACAGGGTGGCACCACTGTGCCTCAGGGGAGAGCCCTGGATGGCTGCAGCAGCAGCAGCGCGTGCCCGTGGAGTGCTCCGAGCTTGACATCCATGAGTCATTTCCCCCGGGAGAGGTGGGGGAGATCCACCAAACGTCCACAGGGCCAGGGCTGCCCAGAGATAATGAGCCATCCCTGGACCTCTACTCGGCTGCACACTTAGGCAGTAGCCTGGTCTCTGGAGGTAAGACAGAGGGACTCTGCTCACCAACAATGTCAATGTCATGAATTACAGCATATACACCACTTTCGACACTCTGACTCCATGATTTTCAACTCCAGACACACCAGCACGTTGCCTAGTTTGGAACAAAGTCACTTGGGAGTAGAGCAGGCTTTTAAAAAAAGAGAGAGAGAGATAGTAAGCATTTTTCTTTATCTCTACTGATCATTCTGCCCTGAATTCCATCACTGCTGGCCAGATGGAGTGAGGATATTGTCAGGATAAAAATGTTTTGAATCCTTGAATCAATGTTGATTCAATCTGAAATGATTACTGATGGCTTGCAACTATGTAAAACCTCTCTCTGAAACAGTGTAGTTTCGTTATGAATCCATGGTCTGAATGTGTTCCACTGACAGGATTGCACTGTCTGCCAGCGTGCATGGGAGCTGAAATTGACATTTGTGATGAAATGAAATTTTCACAATAAAAATTAAATGAAAAGTTTTCCTCTGAAAATTCAGCATGAGAGCTAAATTTTCCCGATAGAGCTAAATTGTAATCTAAATACCGTAGTTTGTCTGGATATTAGTAGAAACAACATTCCAATTTTGAGTTGTTGCGTTGTTGTTTTTAGAAAGAAGGACTCAGCTGTATTTTAAAACGCTTCATCTTGTCTCTTTGGGCGCCGCCTGTCTTCTGTCAAAGTTTTGTCCTCATCTCTTCTGTAATCTCTTAAATGCAAAAAATAGTGCCCCACTTTTCTCAAAACATTTGGAATCAGCTTTTACTGGGATGATCACTAAGCATTTCCTTCATTTTGTCTTTTTGTTTTTACAGTTGTCTGAAATTGTCGGTTTACTTCAGTGGAGTCGTGCCACTCCATGCAAGGTAAGCCAGTAAAACCAACACCTTACTTAGCATCAATATGGTAAATGCAGGGATGCCAACAGCTCGCTTTTCTGCGCCTCTCACTTTTTTCACGTCCTTTGGGTGACTTGTGTGAATTGTGCAGATCCGAAGAGGTAATTTTTAAGGGGGGGGGTCTGACCAACCAACCAACTAGTGCACTCTAATAATAAATGTAAAATCCGGCGGAATAAGTCGGAAACTTTTGTTTCCCTCTGCTGGATAGTGGATATATGACATATGGCCAATCTGATTACCGAAGTTCAACTGATGCGCATTATTCTCCTTGACTCTTCCGTTTCCCGGCAAGCGGTGAGATCACCAGAGGTCAGGATATCTATATTTTTTGTTTAATCGTGCATATACTTTTTCTGTTATCTATATGGTATTATCTATGGTGCTTGTGGTTACTCTTCGTACGATATCACATAGAATGAAAGGCTAATAGGCAGATAGGCTAATTTTAGTTTGCTCAGCATTAAAGTTCGAATTGTATTAGGCTATTTTTAAAAATTGTCTGTCATTAACCACCCATTCTCTTGACTTTGCATTAATGAGATAAACGTTAGAAGGCCGACAGAAAGTAAGCTAAATTTCCAAGTAATATAGCCTATAGGCATAAATTACGACGAGAAATTATGACTGCATCCCTACAGTTTAAGCAAATGCAATCACTAAACGCATAATAAGACGAAGTTCCTTTTGGTCATTTGGTTTCTTGTTTCCTAATGCTTCTACTGGCTGGTAGGGGCCTAGTGTTAAACGCTAATAAAAGGAATTGACGCCAAACGTGGACGTCTTATAACGAGCATAATGCATTGCATTAGAAAAGAAACAGTGTCTTGCGCAACGGGAGCGTTCAGAGAGGAATATAAAGGGAGTATGAGTTGACAAGATTGACACCCCTTTGCTATAGGCTTCAATGGCATTAATTTTCATTGAAATGTTAATGTTGTGCTAAAATCCTTTAACTTTGCATTCATTTTCAGAATGAGGGAAATGAAAGTAAAAGATGCACTGCTTGTGCAACAATTGTATAGAGGATGTAAGTGCAGTTGGAAGTGGTCCTGGTTGAAGCTGGAGGCCACAATTGAGGTTCAGTCAGACTAGGGGCAGTTGTGATTGTTGCTAAAAGCAGTGAATAAACCTGCAACGTGATGTATTACAGAGTGACAAAATCTTGTTTATGGGGGGGTTGGGGGGTTGGTGGGTTATTGGTGCAATGAGTGTGTGGTGTGTGGCGGGCGGAGGGGGGATGGGTTGGGGGTCTGTTTAAGTGATACCTCTCGGGGGGAGGGGGGGGTGTGTGGGTTTGGAATACCTCTCTCTTTTTTGAGCATACATGCGTTTGCATCCCTGTATATGGGGTGCTATATTATTAACTCAGGAAAGACTAGGGACACAGCACCGAAATTAATTGAAATTCATATTCAGTTCAGTCCTCATCTTCTTTATGACCTCTGCCACATCTGATCTCATCTTTGCAATCTGATTTTTTTAAAATGCATTTAGGATTAAATATGATGTATGATGACAGACAGCTCGCTCATCTCATCTTCGCTCTGTAACCGATGTCAATGTATTTGTAAGGATATTCACATGCTCACAGGATACAGAAAAAAAAACTCCTTTTCAGATCTGTGACTAAGTTGTCACGCTCGATGCGGAGGTTCTTTCACTGTAGATCCCCAGTGTGTGGGGAGATTTGGGAGGACTAACATAAAGCCTGTGCATTTACAATGTGTTGCCAAGTGAGAGCTGTAACATTCTGTGAGCTGTAACATTCTGTGGGTTCAATTATTGAACAAAGAAGCCAGCTTTTAAGGCCAGATCAAATTAAAGAAGGCAATTACCATTTCAAAGAAACATTGGCGGCGGGGTCAATCAAACATGTAATTATTTGTTGATTATCAGAATAATTATATTGTCTCGTCGCAAATCTTTGGTGTGGAGGCTTGACTCAGTCTTTCTGCTTTTTAATAGGTGTGCCTACGTCACCTACCAGTTGTGTTCAGTTTGACCCAAAGCCTGGATACATTGTCTGTGAAGATTCTCATTCATCCTGGTTGTGGAAGTCATTGTCTTCAGTAAAGGCAACTGGACTTCTTTTTGAGCTTGAAAACGTCTCACTTTTCTGGAGTGTTGTTTCCTGGAGTGGCAAGCTCCTCTATATGCCTCTATATGCCTCTATATTGAGGCAAGCCCCTCTATAGATGGCCCAGCGTTTGGAGATCCCTCCTGAGGGTTCAGGCATGTTTTTCCACTACCTCTCTGCTCAGTGCACCAGACTTCCAGAGACTAGACAGCCTGCTTCTGACGTGTGTGCACTGAATACAGACTCTAAACATCAACCTGGACATTTGTTGGTCCCTTTGAGGAAGACACATGAAAAATATATGAACCTCTTTCACACACTTTTTGAAGGGTAATCCACTAAAGGACAAGGCAATAATGGTTTGAAATCTAAAATGAAGACCACAATGCCCCCCAAAAATGCCAACAAACTCCAATGCTGGAAACTTTTTGTTCAGAAATCTTAAGGAAAATGACTGCAATTCCTTACTGCCCAAGCTGTTGTCATTTTTGTTTGTTTGTTTGTCATTGTTGTCATTTTTTTGGAACAGTAGCCCTTTTTACATCAGATTTTCGTGCGATTTTTAAATCGCATTATTTTCTAGCGTCATAAGACGTTTTAAAATTATTTTCCATCAAGAGAACGATTCTAGCGAGTTAAAATTGTGTGACAATGCCTCTTGTTAAAGCGCATTTTTCTGAAGTGCTGGATGATTTTCCATCAAAAACACACGTCGCACTAACTTTTCGATCCGCATTATTTTAAAGCGAATCAGCGTTTTGATGGAAAAAGGGCTAGTGTGTAATCACCTTATAGGCAAAGTGGCAAACACACAAGCACATGTACACATACACACACACACACATACACACTTTTGGATTATTTATTTGAACCCTCCAATCATATTAGTACAGACATTCAAATATTTTCAGAGGTGAAATACTTTAGCATTCAAGGGTACAGAAAACAATGCCTGTGCCACACAGCAAGGCTGCATATTCCAGATGATTCAGATCAGTATTTTGCAAGTTGTTGGGCTTTTCCTTTTGTTGGTCCTGCCAGTCTTAACCCACTGATGGCTAATTTGTGCACATGTCCTAGACTGCCAAATATCAGCACTACCAACTGAAATGCAAATCCTAAATCACCATTTTTGTAAGAATTGGCTGAAACTTGGTCATCTTATTAGTTAAGTCTCTTTATTGTCAATTTCTCTACATATACAGGACATACAGAGGAATCGAAATTACATTTCTGGCTATCCCACAGTGATGCGCACAGTCAGGAGAGCCAGAGGCCGCTGCAACTACACGCGCCGCCTGCTATAGCATTCACCCAATCACACACCAGTGGAGGGGATTACCATGCAAGGCTCCAGCCTGCCACCAGGAGCAATTTGGGGTTCAGTGTCTTGCTCAAGGACACTTCGGTGGGGTCAGGTAGAGTGGGGCTCAAACCTGCAACCTTGCAGTCACCGAACGGCTCCTCTACCACCTGCGCCACCACAGCCCCATGTATTGATCAAGCACCTGCCTTCTGTCTCTAATCCAAGAACACCACATCAGGAGTGTTAGGGATGTTACAAAACATATCATCAGAGCTGTTGAACCAAACTGCATTTCTCATTATACTAATATTAGGCTTTACTTTTAGCATTTCATTAACTAGCTGTTCTTCCACAAAAATACACAACATCACTGACTCTTTCAATGAACTGGTTTAGATTTTGCACTCTTGTTCCTATCAGCAGCATTTGATGACCTGGAATGGTGGATTGATTCTGAATATAACTGAATTTCTGCTTTTAAATCTTTCGCTGTGCCAAACAGTAAGGAAATTAAAGCCACCAAGAGGTTGTCTTGTATGAGAATGGCTATGTCTCAATTTTTTGTTTCGATTTAGTTTATTTATTTTAAGACTACTGATTGTGACAAAACATACTACTGCGAAGCAGTTTTGTAAATGACGTGATTGATATGATTTTAAGAGCCAGTATTCATTCATGTGTTTCATGATTTGAAGTTTATTTGCCATTATTGAGGGAGAAAAGTTGGATATATTTACCATTACTAATGGAGAAAAGTTATTTTTTTCATTTGTTGTGTTAAACCAATAAAGACTCTGTTATTGTGTTTGTGTGCTTGGAAAATATGCCTTTAAATTAAAGTCTATTTTTTAATGCTTTGAAATTCTTTTAAAAAGAACATTTATGTCAGAAACTATGAGATTAAATACTATATGTATGGTCACTGAAGATTCATATCATTTTTTATAATTGTAATAATTTTACTTAGAGTGGTTTTGTTTGACACGTTAATGGACTAGACATGTGGACCCTTACTGGCTTAATAGCCTATAGCCAAGCTTGAGATATTCTGAAGTACAAGAAAAAATTTACATTTTTATAGAATGATATGTGAATGCAATCATTGCTTCCAACTCTCCTATGAGTCACCCAAAGAGTATGCGTAACGACAAAACATAAGCACAGACCGCCGCTCCTCTTGATATCCTCTAGCCCCTGGAGCCTGCTTATTATCTTGTAATGAGGCTTGCTGTTATTTTAGACTCAGACTGAGTTGCATTGAGATGGATGAAGAGTGATGTTCATCTAGGGATTAATTCCATACCGATGCACTATACTTTACGCTTGTTCCAACGTGAAGGTTATACATTTATAATAGAGAGATAAACAAACCATGATGGTTTCTCCACAGACTGCTAAAGTCAGTCTGCAGTGCTTACATTCTAGAATAATAATAACTTAAACAAATACTCTATTTATTTTTGACAGGAATAAAAAACATGTATTTTCATAAAATATGTTTTACAAGTGTGCAGAGACGGGCAAACAAATGCTGCAGGCCCAAACAAATCATTTTTCTGTGCTGCTAGGCCAGCTGTTAACCAGAACTCATTTCCATTCAGGCAGGCCCAACTGACCTTAACCACAGTTTGACTCTGTTTTAGGTGAGAGGTGATTTGGTCCAAACAGAAACAATAAAGCCTTAAAGTGACATAAAGCCATTCCATTTTGACCCACAGATGGCAGCAAGATGCTGGATGAGGGGATACATTTTGGGCTTTGTGAAGAACAGGGTAAAAAAATATCGATATGTATATCAGCCACCCAAATTTAAATGTACAGTTTGTTTTTTTGCAGGAACCCTGAAGTCTAAAATTTGGCAGTCATAGACTGCTGATACTGGAGACAATCTATAGAAATTACAGCGGATAAGCTAATTCCACAGAGTCAGCCGTAGCACTAAAAATTAAGTGTAAATAACTTCTATACTGTTTGTGCGTATGTGTGTGTTTACATTGAGTCCTGCTACTCTGCCTCTCAGGCTTTTTTTTACATTTTTTACCAATAAGCTTATGAACCTGTGAAAATGGTTCATTAGACCTGGTATCATTAGACATGCATCTCCAGCCATAAGCCTAATGGCCTGAGTTCAATGGCTGAACGGCCTAATTCGAACAAAATCCTATCAATTTCCATTTGATGATCTGAAGTTATTTGAAATACCTCATCAACTGGCTCCAGATTATTAGGCTAACTAATACTAGCCTATTGGTAAAACAAAAGACAAAGGATTATTGGGATACATCTGTGTCCTTGGTTATTTCAAGTCAACAAGAAACAGTGTTTATTAAGTGGATGTCAAGATTGATTCTACAAATAAACAATGTAATCAAATAAGTTAAGAACTATGCCTTGAATTATGCTACTGTGTATAGAATAAAGTTTCATACCGTATCCAGCACTTAAGTGCAGTGTTCTTTCTGCATGGCCATAGCATTGGCACTGTCTGTAAAGCAACTAAATATCCCATTAATGGTGAACAAGCTGCATTTGTATGGAGCTTTCTTTTTATTTCTCAAAGCTCTTTACATGTCAGGCTTCATCATTCATCTCCCACATTCCCTGCTGGCAGGAATAGCAGCCTACTCAACAAAAGAAGCTTAAAGTTCAATGCCTTTCTCGAATACACTTCAATGGAGTTAGATACTCTTTGGTTGCATTGATCCTTTACCTGCCCTTCATGTGCACACCATTGACATTTTTAATATCACCATGACTTGTGAGAGGAGCCGGTTCTGCATATGTTATTATAGGAGCTAACTAAGCCTCAGTTTGCTGTAACTGTCAGGGATGCATCACTAACAGACAGACTAAAACTGTGATGTTACTTTACGGTGCAGGTGCTCTAATTCAACCCTGTGCTTTAAAAGATTCTCTGCCTTCAGAAAAAACTGATTGAATTTAGCATTTTTGACCGGCACACACACCTATTTGATCAGAACAAGAAGCAATCAACTTTGTTTTCAACTATGCACTTGAATACAACTTTACTGGCAAGTGAATTGGTACACACAGGTACACAGCACACGCAGGATTAAAGTAAACAATCTTTATTTATCCTTGGGGGACACTTGTCTTCTGCTTTCAACCCATCCAGGAGGTAGTATGCACACATACACAATTGGAGCTGTGGTCTCAGGGCCTATAACACTCGGAGCACAAAGGCCTACATGTGGAGCTGTGGGCACGGCACGGCAGCCATGTTTTTTACAGCTATTATTACGACACCTGGGGAGTATGAATGAATGCACCAAAAATAGACTACCACTTCTGACATTATGACTACTCACTTTCATAATAGAATATAGAAAACAAACAGGTCCGGTGATGCACAGGCCAACAGCATTGGATAGGCTGGACCTCATAGCAAATAAAAAACAAACAAACAAACAAAAAATCAATACAGCTTGAGACCGACATACAGTATCAAGTTAACACCAGCTAATAGAAAAACACATTCATGTAAAAAAAAAAAACATTAACCTTGAGGAAAGATTCTCGAACCAACTACCAGATGAGACTCTTCTGTGTTATTAAGACTAAGCTCTTCTATATTGAGGTCCAAGGCTAAAGTACTGAAAACGCTAGGTTTTTCTTTTATTGTCTTTACACAGTGGCATCAATAATTTTTCTTTTTCTTTTCAAACGTACATATTTTAAAACTAGAACAAGGTTTCTAATGGTGTCACTTGGACAAAAACTCACAGAGCTTCAGACAATTCTCAGTATCTCAATATCCCCAGTAGATAGACTCTGAAGACTAAGCTCTCCTATATTGAGTCTATTTGATGTGCATCATTATGGCATGTATAGGTAATATGTTTACATTTTAGAGGGCTTGAAAAAGATTTTTTTTTCTTTTTTATATACAAAATGCACCATGTTAATTAAATATGCCACATCTTCCAGCACTGACCGGTCTTGAGACTAACATTTTAAAGCTGTAAAATGTGTGTTCTGGCTAAAAACTATAAATGTAAAGCATTTACTAATACTACGGTCCAGAACCCTCTTATAAAAGTTTGACTTAAACCCACTATGTGTTTTATTTTTTTTTGTATGAGAATTTCTCCCATCTATCGGCAAAGTGGTATACTGCATACGTTTGAATAAAATGTATTAGCCCTCCCCTTCCCACGGTCCTCATTTTCCATGGTCCTCATTTGGAAAATGGCGGCGCAAAATGGATATTCTCATATGGTACCCAGCCACATCTATATATAAATGGAAATTACCAAGTTTACGGGAACACTACAATTTATTAATGGAGGTAATTACCATCGTTTTACATTATATTTTTAAAATAAAAAATATATTTTTAATAAAAGATGAAGATAAATAGAAGATAAATCCTACACATAGAGGCTTTAAAGAAGATATACTTATACAGTACGCGTCCAGAATGTCTAAGACCGGCCTATGGTCTTGACTGTTCTTCATTTTGTACTACAAGTTCTAATAGACCTCCTCCTTTATATTTTTGCCTTATATATTTTTTTTTACTCTAATTTAAGAAATGTGGGATACAAATAAAATGTTTTTATGTTCTTTTCCATAGCGTAATTGCTTCATATAGGGAAGAGGGATGTTACGATATAGGTTACAATCTCTCTGTGCACATAACCTACATCTATGGTAAGCAGCACGTGGTTGTTTGCATTGCAAAAAAATCAACAGTAGGGCATAAAGAGGTAGCAAAAATATGCTAACAAAGTCATACAGGAACTTAGGCAAGGTTAAGACTCGTGTCTTTATGGTGCTTAAACCCTTGAGTTAATGGTGATAAAGTGTGTGTGTGTGTGTGTGCGTGCAGGGGTGGAAGAAGTACTAAAATATTGCACTCAAGTAAAAGTACCAATACATTGATAAAATATTACTCAAGCACAAGTGAAATTACGAAGTAACAATTACTTAAAAGTAAGAAGTACTCAAGTAAAAGTAATAAGTAGTTTGTTTAAAATGTACTTTAAGTAAAAGTGACTTACCGTAGTTACATAAAAAAAAAAAAAACTAAAATGAGGCAAGGGACAATGGGTTGTGTGGTGTGTGTGTGTGTGGGGAGGGGGGGGGGTTGGTGTAAAACAATGGAGAGAAAAGGCCAAAGCTATCAGGTGCCCAATTTAGGGGAAAAAAAGAAAAGAAGACGAGAAGAAAGAGGCAAAAGATAAAGGTATGCAACAATGTTCTCTCTGTATGATTAAGGTATTCAGTGGTGTAACATGTAATTCACGGTACCCATGCTAGCAGGCTACCGCCATGTGCTTCTTAAGAAGCTTCTTTGGTTGGATCCTAAGGATCTCCTACGAAGGCAGTTAAGAACGTGTCTGGGAAACACCCGTATCTTAGCGCTCCTTCTAAGCGATTCCTTCTTTGAAGCCTTCTTAAGTCCTTAAAGGCCCACTATGCAACATTTTTCATTTAATTAATCCGTTTCATACTGTTTAGGATGCTAAACTTAGTCATTACATGGCGAACGAACGGTGTAGAATGTGCCACCGTGGCCAATAGCGGTAGTAATTCACGGTACCCATGCTAGCAGGCTACCGCCATGTGTGTAAAATCAATTCAATTCAATTCAATTTTATTTATATAGCGTATCTTTACAAAAGGCATGTCACAAAGCGCTTAACACAAGAGGCCCAATGAGCAACAGGGGCAAGGAAAAACTCCCTTCAGAATACAGAAGTTGCCGATGTTGAAATATCGTCAAGGAGCCTACATTTAGCCTACGTTTTCTATTATTTTTGGGCAGGGTCTTATGTTTTTTGACTTGCGGTTGACTTATGCGCTGATAAAGGGGTGGGTGATCGATTTGCCTGGCATCGTTTGATTCAGTTTCAGCACCACCGTGGTGAACAGCTCTCGTTAAGAGCTTCTTAAGAAGCTTCTTTGGTTGGATCCTAAGGATCTCCTACGAAGGCAGTTAAGAACGTGTCTGGGAAACACCCGTATCTTAGCGCTCCTTCTAAGCGATTCCTTCTTTGGAGCCTTCTTAAGTCCTTAAAGGCCCACTATGCAACATTTTTCATTTAATTAATCTGTTTCATACTGTTTAGGATGCTAAAATTAGTCATTACATGGCGAACAAATGGTGTAGAATGCGCCACCGTGGCCAATAGCGGTAGATACAGCACTTGCAATGTTCAGCAGCGCGGTCAGCCTCCAATAGAATGCAGTGCAATACAATGCAATACAGCAGTCTTTAGAGGGAGATTGTGAGAGAGAAAAACAGAATGTTACTTAGCCCCTCTTTAAAGGTTAAATTTCAGGTTAACCACCACCATCAATTAATGTGTACATAAAGCGTTCAATGTGTATATATTTGAAGGTTTTTGTCTTGAAATGTGTTAAAATAACATTTATTGCGGTTTGAAAAAAGGCAGCGAGTTCGTTGTTATTTCCGCGTTATGTCACAAAAGGAACTCATAAGAATCGGCACAACCTAAAATGCTTAACGTGTAAACGCAAAACGTAGCTTAATGTACCAAAACAGCGATCAATCATCACCAAATTTCTCATGGACGTCTCTTTTTAGGCCTTTATTAAGCTCTCTAAATATCAAAACCGAATTCCCAAAACTATGGATGATACCTAGCCTACGCTTTTTCCTCTGCATAGGCGCCCATTGTAGCCTACAGACAAAGCTTAACGTAGCTTAATGTGCCAAAACAGTGATCAATCAAAACCAAATTTCTCATGAACATTTATAGACATGCTTACTTTCACCTCTCCTAATATCAAAACCGAAATCCTAATATTATAGATTTGTGGGTTAAGCAATACTCTTCCATAGGCGCCCATAAAGAACATAAGTGAGGCCACTCTCGCGTTAACGCAATGCAATGGAGAACGAGGATGACTGGGAGACAGCGGTGGAAACCCAACGAATTCTTTACTGACGGTAGCCCTACAGTGTTGAGCCTGTCAAGCGTGAGAGAGGAAATTGTCAGGAATCATGGCCCTGAAAGAGTTATTGAAGCTTGGTGTGAGGAGAATGAATGGCGTGTTGGTCAGCTGTCCTGGTGAGTAGCTAGCTGGAGTGCTAATATAAGAGAGCCTAAATATTCTCAAAATCTGGCCATAACGTAGAATAGCAATGAGGGTCAATGACTGAATTCATTACTTACATGGTGTCGGTAGTCTTATTCAGAGCCATAGTGATGCACATTGTAACGTTACAGGCAAGCCATCATGTCAAGATGCATTAAATGTCAAGTAGGCTAACTGTTTCCTTATGTGGTAGCCTATATTCCTTGTGATTTAATTAGCAATGCCCATCATCAGAAAGAAAATAAATGTACTGATATTGCCCTGACGTTATGTTTGACAGTTATTTGTGTGGGCTGTGCCGTGAGATAAACGTATTTTGAAGCTAAAACTAAGTACAGAACCTCTCAAAACTAATTAACACTAATGCAGTTCTTGCGGTGAGTTCCTCTCGTGACGTAACGCTCCACCTTGTGGAAGTGAGTGGTAGTGGTTAAAAGTACAGTTTTTTCTTGTTATATTCAAAAATGACCATACACAACTAGGTTTGGTAGTTCTAATATTTATGTTTAATAACCATATAGCATTAACTCTGTAACTTTTCAACCTGCAATTTACACTTTAAGAAAGATTGAATCTGGGAAACGCGGCCATAATCTTTTTGTGTTTTGCACTTTGCAGACGGTCCCTAAGCTTTCCTCTTACGGTAGACAGGTCATTAGGACCAATGTCGCCTGTATTTCTTTAAATACATATTGTTTGGACGAAAATACGGTTGTAGCTTATCTACCTTACCGCTGTTGAATAGACCTGTTACGTATATTGTGTTGTAAGATTTGTTTAAGATTTACTGAGCTGCAAAGTTCGAATCTGTCAACTTCTTTCTAACTGTAGTGATTTTCAGTGCGGTATAAATAATAGCCTAATTTCTAACCGAGAGAAATCGGGTGTTAGACCGTGAGATATTGAAATGAGTGAGTTTCACGGCCAATGCAAGAGGGTCGAGAGCCTTGATTGAAGATCTTTTAAAACTTCGTCAACCAGCTCTGTTGCAGCTTACTCCAACACTATATTTCAGGGTCTCTGTCCACCAAATGCGTTTTTTTGCGCTGTCTATTTTTAATACAATTGCTATGAGCACCCGCGTACAGAGCATTAAGTGCCTTTGACGGAAAAAAGCGCCAGGGAAATCGGTTTAACTTTTAGAACACCGCTTCACACGTTACCTTCCAAACAGTCAGTTAGCATAACTGTAACACAGGAGGAGGAACATAGGAGTCGACCTCAAACATGTAACTATATCGATAACAATAATATATTTTAGGCCGATTTAAAAGTAACGTTACAGTGTTTACAAATGGAACGAACACAGAAGTGCCCATGACAAGTAAATTCGTAACTTAGTAACAAGACGAGTCAGCTATGACTAAGACAAGCGCTCTGGAAGCGAGGTTTTTAGCGCTCTCAGCACAAAAAATGCATTTGGTGGGCCCTAACTGCGCCTAAGACAGGGGTGGGCAAACCTTTTGACTCGTGGGCCTCAGTGGGTTATAAAATTTAATAAAGGGGCCATGCCAGGAGCAGATAGATGTAGTGTTTGTGTGAAGTAATATAAATGACATGTAAAGGCCATTATATTTCACAGTTTTGGCCTTTAATAGGTGGTAAAGCATGGGTATGCAAGGCTTTTTTTTAAATGCATTTAACAACATTTTGCAGAAATTGCAGGGAAAATACTAAATAAAGGTTTGATAATGTTATTGAATATAATTTCAAAAGGTTTGGCGGGCCGGATTAAAAAGCCAAACGGGCCGTATATGGCCCCCGGGCCTTAGTTTGCCCATGCCTGGCCTAAGGCGTTGCTGTCGCTATAGCAACCACCTCCCACGCGGCTACCACCTGAGCATCGTACCACAGACCTTAAAGAATATTCTTTAGAGATCAATGCATCGTACAGGCTACTTTGTTTTTAATTATAATTTTTATTTATTCATTTTTTAAAGTACAAATATTATGCAAACAATGGGAGCTATTATATTGGAGTGGTGACATTTTTTTTTTTTTACTACCAAGTCAAATTACATTTACTTCCTTTTGCTACCCTGTTCGTTCAACTGTGGCCAAGGGTTTTCATCGGCAGCTTGCACTTCGACTGAAACAGTCTCTAGGCCATCTTAGCTTGTCTGGTTCACCTCTTCCTTACCGTCCATCTTCTCAATCTCCAACTGAAACACTTGGCGCCTGATGCTGATTATTTAAGTGGTTCTGTTTTTTTCTTCCTTTCGTTTTCATTAGTCAAAGTTTTTTCAGTAACGGATTGGATTAGTAGTGTAGCGAAATACAATACTTCACTCAAAACGTAATCAAGTTAATTTTAAATTACCAATTTTAAAAACTACTTAAAAAATACAAAATACACAAAATAACTACTCAATACAGTACCGTGAGTAAATGTATTTCGCTACTTTCCTTTAAAACAGGCAGGAAAATATATGATTCCTCCCCCATTTTTCTTATCAGCAAATTCTTGAGTACAGTGCATTTGTGTCAGATTCCCTATTCATTCTCTTAGCTGGGACGGGGAGCAGTCTTGGACCTGCTCTTGAAATGCAAGGCTTTCAACTCTGCTCTGAAGCTGTGATTGAGCCAGCAGTAGATGAAAGGGTTGTAGCAGGTGCTACTAGTAGCAAACCAATGAAAGGAAAAATAGATGGCATTGTTGGCCTGGATGACTTTGCTAGACAGCAGCACCACGTAGCAATTAAGGGGAAACCAGCAGATGGCAAACACAGCAACCACCAGCACCAGCATCTTCACTGTCATGCGTTTGCGGCGGCGGTGGGCGACCGACTGAGCCAGCGTCACGTCACCAATGGTGTTGTGCACCCACACCTTCTTGGCCAAGATGACATATGCAACGGAGATGATAGACAACGGCAAGACGTAGAGCAGAACAAACGTGGCGAGGTCCAGATACTTCCAAAAAAGGTCAGACGGGGCAGGGAAACATGGCAAGCAAATGATGCGTACTTCGCTGGTTGAGTGACAGAGAGTGAGAAAGGGGGGGGGGGGAGAGAGAGAGAGAGGCAAAATACACTGAAACTGTTAAATGAACCGTACACATAAACACAATTCTGTTGTCAGGGACAAGTCACTCTCCACCTGACTGACAGGGAGGCAGATGAGAAATAAACACTAAAGAAGGAGGGGATGGGGTCGATTGGAGTGGGGGTAACTTCCTTTTTGTAAAACACAATAAGTGAACTTATGAAATACTGACATATTAATTACTGATATATTTTAGTAATTTAACAATGACAAAACGACAAATGAGAATCTGGCTGATTCACAAGTCACTTTAATTGTGGAATTATTGTTGCTCATTGCTAAATAATAAAGCAAGCATTTGCAAACATTTCTGATTTCTTTTTGATCTTACCCATACTCAAAGCGCAGCAGTTGCTGATAAATTGCATGTGGCAGAGAGAAACACGAAGCCATCACCCATATTACTGCGATCCACACCAGACCTCTCTCACGAGACATCCGTTGCTTCATAGGATGCATTATCAGCTGGTCAAACATACACATACACACACAGGTGAAAGATATTACCGTACGTATTTGTCTACTCATCGGCTAAGGGTCCTGATCATGATTTTTTTATCACCTTCATAAAGTTCATAAAATATTCACAGGTTCGTTATATATCAATATCAGACAACCGCAGGGAATAAATGAAATTAAAGTATTTATTCTGAGTGGCAATTTGCACATTCAGATTTAAATTTGACATTAAATATGCATATAACTAGATCACTATAGGCACACAGATCACTGAGTATTACAGAGTTATAGGATTTATTTTATATATATATTATTAATCAGCTATCGTATCAACAGAACCACTTAGTATATCCAATTTAGTATCCTTAAATAACAACACCAGATCATTAGATTTGGTATCTAAAGCCATGTATGAATCACCACGCCAATCAGTCTATGAGGCAGATTAGATTTAATGGATTGGGCCAGGCTATTAATGGACCAAAATGCCAAACCAAGCCTGATGGAAATGAGCTCCAAAAATACCACAGAACAAATTTAAAGGTGCAGTCAACGATGCTGATTTGATCTTTGCTTTGTTTGGGTGGAAATTCCAAGAAGCAACAAAGCTTTTATCCTACTAAGCCTATAGATTATGTCTATGTCTGTGAAGCAAGGCTAAAAAAAAAACATAGACCGAGATCACCACTCCAGTCATGGTTTTTTTGAGAAACTCCACAGTGTTTTGGAGGACAACCCGCCCCCAGTTTGTTTCCAGTTCACAAACCCTGAGCAGCACAATGAGACCCAGGTGGTGTCTCAATTTTGTGGAAGTGGAAAACCTGGTTAAATTAAAGGAGAAAATCCCTGGTTTTTGAAGTTACTGAGTTTTGTCAGTAGAAAAACAGGCAAATACTAAGGATATGGTTTACTACTTGTTACACAAAGTGTTGTGTTTACAAACACTTTGCATCGCTGACTGCACCTGAACATAGAACATAGAAAGAGGGACTTTTATGTTACAGTACCTGATACCTGTCCACAGCAATGGCCACTAAGGTAAGTGCGGACACATGCACAGAGCAGTACTGCGCAAAGCGACTGACGTGGCACATCACTCTGCCAAAGACCCAGGTGCTGTGGACGAACCGCACCTGCAAGTTCCAGAGTAAGCATCAATTTATTTCCATCAATCTATTTTCAAGTGCATTTGAGAGCTTTGTGCTTTTCATCAAAGAGGAGACAAGTGATGTGATTAGTGTAGATGACATTCATGCCTTTCACTTCAGCTTATCCACAGTTACAGTTACGGAAGACACATCATTAAAAAGCCCTCCCACAGAAATGTATTGAGACTGTAAAGATGGCAGAGTTGAGAAACTGGAAGTCTTGCCTTGCAGTGAGTGAAGTCAATTGCATTGTTGACTTAAAATGACTGACGGTAAGCCTGTTGTTTACTATCTCTAACACCATGTTGACAGCCATGTTGCTGCAGGCACAATGAGCAATTTGAAATTTTGAATGAATAATGCCTTTTATCTTTATTTGAGTAATCTACAGGTAGATGGCATAATTCAGTTATGATTTTTAAAAAAGGATTTGCACAATACACTTTTCATATCAGTATGATCCACTGATCTGAATGTTTTGGGAATGCTTGGGTGGGTTGGTTCTATTGTCCTGACAGGGCCCCCCAGAGAAAATACTCTATTGCTGTGTTTGGAAATGCATCCTATGTAGGCTACTACTGGCACACTAAAGATGACGCAAAGTAGTGAAAAGAACGCTGTGTGCAACAAAAATGATTTTCCCAGTACGCAAAAGTTTCCCGGATGTTACACTGATGGCGGGAAATCGCCAGTATGCAGGAAGCACTCTAGTGAGTCGCAGCAGCCTCCACTTTGAAACACAGTCAATGCTCACTTCTCAGATACTGTATCCCACAATGCATTGCGATTGTTTCCAGCTTCGGAAAAGTTTTGAACAACGGCGGACCGAAATCTCAGAACGACAAAACCGTCAGAGAAGAATGGTATAATTAGGAGTATTGGTTGAGTGTTTTGGTATGGGAAATTTAGCGGCTTCTCTTACTACAAATGTTTCTGTGCTTTACAGTTGTATATATGTATTTGTAAGTGAATAAATTAACAATTGCTAACATGAGCTTACCTGTGCCCAATACAAATTAATGGTAGAAACCATACAGCTAGCAAGGTTGCTAAATAGAACAGGCTACTTGCTAACGTGTTTTGTCAGTGGCAGGAGTCCATTAATATGTAATTTCCATAACGGAATAAATGGAACGTTCCTGTTGCCTGTTTTTGTCCCATATATTTCAAGAGGTATTAGCCCTGTTTAAATCTGTATGAAATAAAACAACATTGAAATAAATGTGAAACATTTTAGATTTAAATTAATTGTACATCAACATGCTTTGTTGATATTCCCTATTCAATGTGGCAGTAGTAGCATCCTGTAATGTGATGTATCAAAGTGCCAAGAATGCCATATTTGAAATGTAAATTATTCCTGCCACTGTATTAGATTCACATTCTGAAATATAATTGGGAAGGACTATAGTCAGGCTGTTGCAGCCTAAAATACTATTTATATTCCTGCCAGTAGGTGGCGGTATGTGCAAGAGGCATAACATCTGAAAAAGAAAAATACAGAAGTAGTGGCTCAGTATGTAGTAGAAGGCTAAAGATCTACACTACGTACTTGGGGGGGCGAGTAGTGTGCAGTACACAGTGTATACTTTTTTAAGTATGCAGTGTGTAGTAGGCCTACTTAGGATGAATTTACGAACGCACTGGGGAGCTTCAAAATATTTTCTGTCATAGGGCTCATCAGCTGTGCCCCTACTGAATCCAGGCATTAGATGAAAAGCAAAGCCCTAAATAAAGCCAATCAAAGGCAGTGGAAGAATCATTTTGGTATCAATCAGTGCCATAAAGTATTAATCAGTGTCATTTTGGATGCCAATTATAGTCTGATTATATATGGCAACTTGTGATTCACTACTTATACAGTTAATCTGCCATTACAGAATGCGCATGTTGAATAATGATCAGACAATACATCTGCACCACCTGTGGACTTTGTGCAAGGAATGCTGTGGTGGCCACTAAATGAGCAAACTGAATACACGCAGTAGGAAACATCTCTGCCACTGCAAATTGGGTGAAAACATTTTAAAGATGATAATACAATCAGTGGGCTCAGAGTTTTTCTAGACGGCAGGAGAATATGAAATTATCCGCTGATAATGTCAACGGTTTATGATAAGAAAGAAATAGAGATATAAATTCACCCTAGAATTTGAGATTTCATTTAATTACTTCACTTTGACTTTGAC
Organism: Limnothrissa miodon; assembly: GCA_017657215.1. Lineage (NCBI taxonomy): Eukaryota > Metazoa > Chordata > Actinopteri > Clupeiformes > Clupeidae > Limnothrissa > Limnothrissa miodon. The sequence continues at coordinate 2,907,808 of JAGFZM010000052.1, read as the reverse complement.
AGAACAAAAATAACATCATCCTGGATACGTAGCTCCTTCAACGACTTAATTAGTCTGTGCAAGGCAGGTGAGGGTAACTTACCAGAGTAAACGGGGTGTTCAGAAGCGTGATCATCAAATCTGCAATTGCCAAGTTCATAATAAATAAACTAGTCACTGAGTGCATCCTTTTGTTTTTGATGACAACATGGCAGACAACGCTATTTCCAAAAAGGGATATAACGATGATCACAGAATAAGCAATAATTAAGAGGGCTTTCTTTGTCGGATTCTCGGAGCTGGTTTCATCCTTGGCACCACTGTCGTACAATTCATCATCAAGAGTGAAATTCCAGAGCGACGTGTGATTAAGAAAAACATAAATTTGAGAAAAATAACCCGATGAAGTGTTTTTAAAATCCATTTCCAGTGATAACACATAGACTTCCGACAGCCAGGTACCCGCACAGAGAGTGACTTCCCCACGACCGAAAGAATTTGTGGAATAAATTGTGTGCGCTTCAAGCAGTAGCGTGTTGTCAAAACGTCACTAGAGCGGGGTGGGCAAACTAATAATAAGCTGGAGTTACTCTAGCCTAATGTCGTTTAAATTTAGAGCAAGGGTGAAAGCAGTTTTATATTTTTGCATTTAATAGGTAGAAGTTTGCACGTGTGTCATCAGCTGTAGAGAACCTGCCAAGACTTGTTATCCGAAACATTCACGTTACATAGGATATTATAGGCTACCCTCTTTGAGACCACATTACCTTACACCAGGACCTATTAAACATGAGCATAGATATCTTTATCATAACATCATAACAACTAGTGGGTGGATGTTATTTAAGTAAAGTAAATTTATTTTGGCTAACTAAAGTGCTAGATATACCAGTACACTTAGTAAGAACTAAATATGCCTTAATTTAAAAAAAAACAATGTTTCTGATGCCCTTCGTTGGAAACTGCAGAATTGCTCATGGTTAATTTCTGATGGCATCTTAGACAGCTATTGTAATGACGCCTATATAATATAGACCATAGATAAACATAAAAAAAAAAACACAGGTACTTCGCATTGCGTCTCACGAAAGCAGGCAAGGCTAATCACGAATATTTAGCCTATTCTTAGCGTAGCATCCACTTGTAGCGCCAATATATGGCAAGCCGTGTTAACATTTAAAAGCTAAACTGGATATGTATTAGAGATATCCGCAATTCAGTTCGTCCTAGTCAAAATTAACATTTCAGATATCTGCAACGGTATTCTTCCTATCCATAATTGTAATTTCGGATATCCATAAAGAAATTCCTCCTAGGACAAATGACGTCACTTTCCCCATTCATTTCTATGGGGTTCGTCATTATAGATATCTACAATTCAATTTCAGATATCCACAATGTGAATTACGGATATCCGCAATTGAATTATAGATATCTGTAATTCCAATTTAAGATATCTACAATTGGGGTGGGCAATATAGACGATATATACCGTATGCAATATGCATTTGGCCAATGATAGAGATTTTGGGTCATATCGGCATACCGTGATAGGCTCATTGCGTCTCCACAACCAACGAAAATGTGTAAGAGCCTATAAATTGAACAGCTACTGCCTGACACAAATGCAGCTCACCAGTTTACTTCTGTGTGAATTTGAGAGTCCAATATAAACACCTCCGAACGATGACTAAACAACTGTTGTACATATTGACTTTATGGTATAGTAACCATTAAGAAACTGTTATGCTGTAAGTTACATACCAAAGTATACCGTGATATATATCATCTACCGTCTATGGTTCAAAATATATTGCATTATAAATTTTAGACTATATCGCCCACCCCTATCTACAATGTAATTTTGACTAGTCAAAACTCCAATTCAAGATATCTTTAATTCACCTCAATTCAAGATATCTTGAATTGGAGTTTTGACTAGTCAAAATTACATTGTAGATATCTTAAATTGGAATTACAGATATCTATAATTCAATTGCGGATATCCGTAATTCACATTGTGGATATCTGAAATGGAATTGTAGATATCTATAATGACGAACCCCATAGAAATGAATGGGAAAAGTGACGTCATTTGTCCTAGGAAGAATGACGTTGTGGATATCTGAAATTACATGTGTGGATAGGAAGAATACCGTTGCAGATATCTGAAATGTTAATTTTGACTAGGACGAACTGAATTGCGGATATCTATAATGCTAGTTCCGGATAGTCGAATTTATTGAATATATGTTAAAAGGGCTTGCCATATCCAATATGCATTAGGCGCTATGGCTACGCAGAACGCGCGCTGCACTTAACAAAAAGACGTAGGCTATTTCACTTAGTGCGCCTTCAATAGTTAGTGGCGGACTTTTTTTTTACATTTATGACCAAAAGGTGGCCAGGCCGTACTGTGACAAAGTTTGGACAAAGGGCCAGGGATCTTCCTTCATAACTCTTTACTCAAATGATAACTTCTTAGGTGCTTTTGTAGGCTGATAAGGCCACACCAATAAAATTTGTTGGTTCTCAGATTTTTTCAGGAAAAATATGGAGCGAGCGAGCGAAATAAAAAAAAAAAAAATGTTTTGAAGGTAAATTAGCACATTCACAGTTACAGTAATGTTCATTAAAGACATTTACTCATGTGTTTAGGAAAAACTAAATGTGGCCTAATTTGTAAACTTAACTTCCACACCTCACAGCACACTTTTTGTCATGCAGGTTTTAGGCAATGGACGAATCTAAGTACCAAGAGAGCTGGCTGTGGAATTGAGGTATGACATACTGTATAATGTAGACTACGTCTAGGCTGCTGTAGTGTGGAATCAAATCAATGCCAAAAAGATTTTGTACCTTTAAAAAGATTTTGTACTTGTAAAAAGTTTTTGTACTTGTAAAAAAAAATTGTATCTGTAAAAACATTTTGTACCCGAAAAAAAATATTTCTACCTGTAAAAAAAAATTGTAATTTGTGATAGAGTTTTGTAGTTGTATAAAACAATCTGTGGCTTGTGTAAGTAAATTTTGTACTTGTAAAAATATTTACTGCGTGCGTGAAAAAAATGGTCTTTGTGATTATGTTTTGCATATGTGTAACGCAGTTTTGCAACTGTGAAATTAATTTGTGTGTGCCCAGAAAGAAATTCGAAGAAGTGCGCCATCCATTGTTCAAGTACAAAACTGTTTTACAAGTTACAAACTTTTTTTTACAACTATGAGTCAAAACTGTCCCAAAATGCCAAAACTTCTGATAGGCTCCTCTGAACGACAACAAAACCAATCAGCGATGAACATTTATTTTGCTGGCCACGAAGCTGCCTGTCTGAAAGTAGCTCAGCTAAGTCAGAGAATTTTCAATATGGGGAGAATGTTCACTCTCAGAATCCTTCCGGGTGGAACTGCAACAAGAAGGAGCTCCCGAGCAAGTGATTAATGAATGGGTGGCAATGGAGCTGCACCCCCCAATACCACATTTCTCTTTATATAATTTTTCTCCTAAAATTGCATTAATGCATGCGATGCAGGATAACTTGACTCGACAATTAGTTGACCAATACAATTTTTAATATGTGTTGTTATTCCTAAAAACCCTTTTAAAGTTTACATGTCACGTAACACAAAAGCAAACCGCTTTACAGCAATCGCTACTTTCTGCCTCTGTGACAGTCGGCAGCTGGTGCCAGGTTCAGCTCATGAGGGTCGTAATCAGTCGTGATTTCTCGCTGACCAACCAGCATCCATGAGCTAAATGCTAGCATGTTACACGGAAAGCGGCCCATTCTATGACAAGCAGAAAGCACATGAGTGACTTTTTATTTCATTTCTAGTGGAAAATCTGTACTCAGGTGGCTACTACCACAACGTATATTAAGAAATTAAGTTGTCAACTGTGACAACAATGAGTTTTAGCCGCTTAGCTCCATAGACCACAATTCATTTTTCACTTGCTCGACAGCAAAACTAGCGGAATTTCAATAGATTGCAGGCAAAATCCGGTACAATGGAGTTAATAGAGAGTGGACCGGCTCCCCGTAGACGGGCTCTGGCTAAGTGAAAAGGCCCTAACTTCACAGTCTATGGAAAAACGGGAGGAGGAATGGCGCAAGCAGGATTACCGGTAAATGAACTTGAACTCAAGATAAAACGCAGAACACAACTAGTGTGTTTTCACACCACAATCTTTTCCACCTGTTTCATCAGGATATGGTCCGATTAAGTAACAATGTTTGTCGGTACTGTAAATGACCCAATTTCAAATTTTCATAGAAGAAATATTGCACTGTTAAATTGCTATATTAAATTGCTATATATAAATTGCTATTCTTTTCTATATATTATTTTGTGAATTTACAATGTATTTTGTTTAGCCTTGTTTTTGAAGGACTTTTATTTTGAAACTACATGCCAAGGTTTTAGAGATAGGCCTACAGCGAAGAACAGAACAAAATGGGAACGTAATGAAAAGAAGACAGATAGAAGAAATAAGGTTTATTTTAAACAATTTGCACCCTCCGAAGCGCACAAGCTCTTACGTTGGTTGTTGAAAAGGAAAATATCTCAATGAAACAACAAAACCATCAGTCAAGTCTTGACCATCATTCGGGGGAGATGCTACAGTAAGAGCTTAACCTAAACCTGCTACACCAAGCTGCCTATGCAATTCACGGATGACACGGCACGAACAGCAGTGAGTTGTGAGCAGTGTGATGGTCAACGGAGACGGTAAGGATGAAACTACATGCAAAATGGATGATGTTAAGGAAGAAATAACTAAGTTAAAGGTACAATGTGTAGCATTTTTAGTTGTTCTAATCTAAGTCTATGTTACCCCTTTACAAAGTGAAGATGTGCTTTTTCATAAATATTTACCTCCACCATTAACATCAAGTATTCTAAATGGTTGATTTACTAGGCTTGAATGGCTGGCGTCGCTACATAGGCATTCGCCATCTTGAAATACATTAGCAGGATTAGTAGCATGCCGTAGCTGTAATACATACTTTGAACTGTGTGGCGCAAGGTTAAATAGTAGGTTTGCGACATTTCTACACATTTGACCTCTAAAAACGCAGATAGGAGAAAGTAGAAGTTTACTACATCAAGGAGAATGTGAAGTCAAAGCAAAGAGAAACGGCTAGCTGAACTTCAACATGAATTGAGTGAGGATGAGGACGAATTAGTTCTGCCGCGATGTACACTACGTCTGCCCAAACGTACCGAAAAAATGCATGAATATCAAATTGAAGAATTAAATAAAAAGGAAAAACGTTTGCTCAGTTTATATGAACAATGGAAAATTCGAATTAGAGCTTCCAGAGAAACTTTAAAGAGAGATATATCAGAGTCTGAACTGGCTGTCAAGGCAGATGATGTTGAAAAAAGAATGAAAGAAATTATGAAGCTTTATGAAGAAGTAAGAAAGCGAGTTATGCCATCCACTGAACTTAGAAGGAAAATAGATGCATGTGAGGCTGTAACAAAGGGCGTTGTGAAAATAGTCTTGGAGCGTTTATCAGCAACAAGTGGAGATTTTGATGAAGAAAACGAAAGGCACCATCACTACCAGCTATTAGCAGATGATTATGCTCACTCAATATATGGAACTGCCTCTCTGTCACGGGCAAAGAAAGAAATATTAAACAACTGCAAAGAGAATCAAAGGCTGATGCTTAAAGTGCCTGATTGGCTGGCAGCTCGTTGGAACAGCCAAGTTACAAAGACCCTCATGGTAGAGAGTTTCCCACCTTCAAAGATTTTGCCAACTTTTTGCCTTTAGAGGCAGAGACAGAATGTAATCCTGTCACTTCACTCATGCTCTCCACTCATCTAATGAAAGGAAAGGGGCGAAGGAATTTAAGGGAAACAAAGCTAATGTCATCAGCACCCAAGCAGCCGCAAATGATAACATATCAATAGTCAATGGAAAATCTAAACCTCCCTGTATGTGGTGCAAAAATGACAAACATCAACTAGCCAAATGACCAGACTTTCATGAACAGTCTTTAAATAATGAACGGAAACATGTAAAGGAAACTAAGTTATGTTACGGGTGTCTCGAACCAGGTAACAACGCTAAAGAATGCCGTCGCCGCCTCACCTGTGAGAGAAATATGCGGCAAAGGAGGCCTCCGTCTTCACAAATTCATCTCAAACAGCGAAGCTGTTCTGCAGAGTATACCCTCGTCAGAACGAGCCACAGAGACAAAGACAAAGGACTTGACTTTCTCTGACACTCAATTAGAGCAAGCTTTAGGTATTCACTGGAGTATTGAAGGTGATAGTTTCAGATTCAGCAACACTCTGGCAAACCATCCAGGAACACGTAGAGGTATATTGGCTACAGTCGCCTACATATACAGTATGACCCACTCGGTTTCCTGGCACCATATGTCCTTACTGGAAAGAAGATCTTGCAAGAAATGTGCCGCCAAGGTGTTGACTGGGATAACCCCCTACCGTAAGCGCTGAGGCGGTGGGAGGGCTGGCAACATGACTTTGCAAACCTAGATAAGATTAATATAGCTTGATGTTATGTTCCTGTAAGTTTTGGAGAAGTCACCGAAAGAGAATTGCACCATTTCTCTGAAGCGAGCACCAGTGGATATGGACAATGCTCTTACCTAAGAATCAAGAATCACAAAGGAGAGATTCACTGCTCCCTGGTGATAAGAAAAGCTAGAGTCTCTCCAACCAAGTTAACAACAATACCGAGGCTGGAGTTAACCGCAGCTGTATGCTCAGCTGCTGTCAGCAACATGCTCAGAGAATAACTCAGCTGTGTTAATACAAAGGAGTACTTTTGGACTACATTGACAATGACTCAAGGTATTTTCATACATTCGTTGCAAACAGGGTCCAGAAAATCCACAACAGCACCACCCCGCAACAGTGGCATTATATGCCGACAGATAGAAATCCTGCAGATGGAGCATCTCGAGGAACTACAGTGAATGAGCTGCTTAGATCCAACTGGTTCTCCGGTCCCATGTTCCTGTGGGAAAGTGAGCTACCCTTACCAGAATAGGTGGTACCAGACTCGAAGATAGGAGATCCAGAGATCCGTAAGACTCAAGCACTGCAGACATCTGTGTTACCGACATCAGAACCAATTAGCATTACAGATCATCTGTCAAAGTTCTCTTCATGGTCCCGAGCCATCAAAGCAGTAGCCCGCCTTATGCGACGGGTTAAGCAAATCAAGTCCAATGCGCCCTGCACAGTGAGTGAACAGATAAGCGCAGAACATGTCATAATCAGAGGTCTGCAGAGGCATGTATATGAAAAGTAAATTGAACAGTTGAAGAAAGGAAATCAATTGTCAAAAGGCAACAAACCACACCATCTTGATGTCTTTATTGACATGGATGGCATTTTGAAGGTGGGAGGAAGACTTTAACTTTCGTCACTCTCCGATTCACTTAAACATCCCATTAACATTCCTAAAGACCATCATGTCACTAAACTGATAATAGCACATAGCCATGAAATGACCAAGCATCAAGGCAAGGGATTTACTGCTAATGAGATCAGATCCAGTGGATATTGGATACCAGGTATGAGCAGAGCAGTGTCTTCGTTCATCCAGTCAGTGTGTCGTCTGTCGTAGGCTTAGGAGACCACCAGAGGGCCAACGAATGAGTGATCTACCAGAAGAACGCATTGAGCCCTCCCCTCCTTTCACTTATTGTGACATGGACTGCTTTGGTCCCTTCGTCACGACAGAAGGGAGAAAGCAACACAAACGATATGGCCTGCTCTTTACATGCTTTTGTTCATGGGCTGTTTGGAAATGCTAGAAGATATGTCCACCGATGCCTTCATTAATGGCTTGCGATGCTTCATCGCCATCAGAGGTGCTGTCCGTCAAATTCAATGTGATCAGGGCACCAATTTCAGGGCACCAGTTCTAGGCAGCTCTCCAAGAGCTTGACACTAACAAACAAAGAACCTTCCTTTCACAAAGGCAGTGTGAATTTGTGATGAACGCACCCCACTCTAGTCACGCAGGTGGAGTATAGGAGCGCCAGATCAAAACAGTCAGATGTGTCCTTAACTCTACTCTGGCACGTTCCCACAACAGACTCAACAACTCTGCACTACGAACTCTGCTGTATGCAGTTATGCCAATAGTCAACAGCAGACCTCTGACCATAGATACTTTATACAGTCCAGACAGTCCTGAGGCTTTGACCCCCAATCACCTCATCCAAATGAAGACCAGCCCATCACTGCCTCCACCTGGCATGTTTCAGAGAGAAGACTTGTATGGCACAAAGAGATGGTGATGGGTGCAGCATCTGGCTGAGCAATTCTGGAGCCGCTGGAAACAAGAATACCTTCACAGCATTATGGCAAGACAGAAATGGCTTGCACTGAAAATAAATCTTCAAGTAGGCGATATTGTGATGGACATTGATGAACTGTCACCTAGAGGTGAGTGGAGGCTTGCAAGGGTCATAGAGACTGTACATAGAGACTGGTAAGTTTTTATCAATACCCGCCAAAATAATGTCCTTTCCTGCATTCAAGTGAATTTAAATAAGTTACAGCTTACTTAACAGAGGTAGACTAAACTAGCGAGATGGCTTCAGAGTACCCGACAACCTGTGAGAGTGTGTGCGTGTGTGTGTGTGTGCACATATGTGTCTGAATTAGTAAAGTCTGGGAGAATTGGTCCCTGTGGTACTTAAGTACCTGTGATGGTTTGGTGGCTTATCTGGTAAGAACACAGGCCTTGGTGCAGAGAGTTGGAGGTTTGAATCCTGGGTAACTCATAACCCCATTTTCTTGTTTCTGAATTACTAAAGTCTGGGAGAAAGTGGCCTTGTGGTGCTTGATTGTTATCCTCTTTTGTAAGTCGCTTTGGATAAAAGTGTCTGCTAAATGCATGAATGTAAATGTAAATGCTTCAGTACCTATGGTGGTATGGTGGCTCACTCGGTAAGAGTGCAGGCTTATGTGCAGAGAGTTGGCGGTTTGAATCCCGGGTAACTCATAACCAATCATTTCTCATGTCTGAATTAAAGTCTGGGAGAAGGCGGCCCTGTGGTGGTTTGGTGGCTCACCTGGTGAGAGGCTTTGGTGCAAAGAGTTGGCGGTTTGAATCCTGTTTGATGCATTACCAGCCCCACACAACAATCAAGTGCTACGTCAATGATACTATAGTGATACTATAGTGTAAGTAGTCTCACTTTCTCACAATTTAAACATTGATTAGACCACGTGATTGTTGTGCCCTACTCTGTACCATGCATAAAGGTGAAACGTTTGAATATTCTGTGCATATGGAGAAAGTGATTATATGAGTGCACAGCTTTTCAATCATCAACCAGGGAAACTGCATTTTTCATTTGGGATGAGGAGCCATATAACCTGCAGTCAACAGTCTACAGCTGTAGACTGTGAAATATTATTAGATCTTGTCATCAGACCTAACTCATAGGCTCTTGTATACAGATTTCCTGTAGCCTACATGTGAAGAGGAAATACACGAATGAAGTACCAAATAAACCAATGAATGCCAATAAAATCTGTTGAACAAACAAAATTGAATGAAATTAAAAGTCAGTGTAGCATCAGCAGAATTTGTGTAATAAATAAAGAACTGGAGGTGGTAAATGGCGGTGGCAAAATGTGCCAAAATATTCAAAAACTTTCAAGGCCGGTGTTTTTTTAAGGCCTATTTTCAAAAACTTTCAAGGGCCTTGAACTTATTTTTGCAAATTCACAAACTTTCAAGGATTTCAAGGACCCATGGGAAGCCTGTGAATTGCACTGCATTCTATTGGGCCGCTGCTGTTGAACACTGCAAATGCTCTATCTACCGTAGGCCACAGTGGCGCATTCTACACCGTTCGCCGCGTAATGACTCATGTTAGCATCCTAAACAGTATGAAACGGATTCATTAACTGAAAAATGTTGCTTAGTGGGCCTTTAAAAACATTAGCACACTCCAAATGACTGTTGAATTAACTCCAAGGTCATGTAATTCAAAACAACAATGAGATGACTTGATTGGATCAGTAACCTTTTTTGACACGCAGAAAAGACACACCCAACCGCCCACCCACCCACACATGGCACATTCATGCCAACCCACACACTTACTCTGGCCACATCAAGTCAAGTCAAGTCAGTTTTATTTGTCAATTTCTTCACATGTACTTGACATACAAAGGAATCGAAATTGCATTTCACACTTGTCCCATGCGTAGACGTTGACGACAATAAAGTGCAGATGCACAATAAAACCAGAGTTGCAGAGTTGCAGAGTTCAATCTGTCTTCCTATACTCCTGCCAGTCTGGTGGTTCCGCTGGCTGGGAGCCGGTAGGGGAGAGAGTTCAGCAGTCTCACAGCCAGGTGGATAAAGCTGTTGGCGAGCCTGGTGGTGCGGGAGCGGAGACTTCTGTATCTCTTACCAGAGGGCAGGAGGCTGAACAGACAGTGTGCGGGGTGGGTTGCATCGCTGACGACTGTGATGGCTTTGCGGGTGAGGCGGGTGGTGTAGATGTCTTGCAGGGAGGGGAGTGGTCCGCCAACTATCCTCTCAGCTGTTCTCACGATGAGTTGTAGAGCTTTTCTGTTGTAGTCAGTGCAGCTACCGCCCCACACAGTGATGCAGCTGGAGAGGATGCTTTCAATGGTTCCTCTGTAGAATGTGGTCAGGATGTGTGGTGGGGCGCTTGCCCGCTTGAGTTTGCGCAGGAAGTAGAGGCGCTGTTGTGCTTTCTTGGTCAGTGATGTGGTGTTGGTAATCCAGGAGAGGTCCTCACTAATGTGCACCCCCAGGAACTTGGTGCTGCTCACCCTCTCTACCGCAGCGCCGTCGATGGTCAGCGGGTGGTGACCGGTGTGACCTCTCTGGAAGTTGACAATAACCTCCTTGGTCTTGCTAACATTTAGCAGGAGGTTGTTGTCTCTGCACCACGTGGTCAGGAGCTCAACCTCTTTCCTGTGGTGGGTCTCATCGCCCTTGGTGATGAGCCCCACCAGCGTTGTGTCATCTGCAAACTTCACAAGGTGGTTGGAGCTGTAGGTTGGTGTGCAGTCATGTGTCAGCAGGGGGAGGAGCAGCGGACTGAGCTCACAGCCTTGTGGAGCCCCTGTGCTCAGGGTGATGCTGTTAGAGACATTGTTGCCGACACGCACTGCTTGAGGCCTCTGGCTGAGGAAATCCAGTAGCCAGTTGCAGATGGAGGAGCTGAGGCCCAGTTTGTCCAGTTTGCAGATGAGTTGTTATGGTATTATGGTGTTGAATGCTGAACTGAAGTCTATGAACAGCATTCTCTCATATGAGTCTTTCTTGTCCAGGTGAGTTAGGGCTGGGTGGAGGGCAGAGCAGATTGCATCCTCTGTGGAACGTTTCGCTCTGTATGCGAACTGGTATGGGTCCAGGTTGGTAGGCAGGGTGGATTTGATGTGTGACATGACTAGTCGTTCAAAGCACTTCATGATGATGGGTGTCAGTGCCACAGGGCGGGAGTCATTGAAGCAGGCTGTGGATGATTTCTTTGGCACAGGTATGATGGTGGCAGTCTTGAAGCATGATGGGACAATGGCTTGCCTCAGGGAGGTGTTAAAGATGTCTGTGAAGACATCCTTCAGCTCCTCTGCGCAGTCTTTCAGCACACTACCAGGGATGTTGTCTGGACCCGCTGCTTTCCGGGCGTTGATGGCGGAGAGTGTCCTCTTCACGCTGGCAGCAGACAGGCACAGAGGCTGGTCGTGTGGAGGTGGTGGTGTTTTTTGTGGGCTTGTGTTGTTCTGTGCTTCAAATCGTGCAAAGAAGCTGTTCAGGTTGTTGAGCAGAGTGGTGTTGCTCTCACAGCTGCGTGCTGCAGGCTTGTAGTCTGTGATAGCCTGGATGCCTTGCCATAGGCTCTGTGCGTCCTTGCTATGATTGAAGTGGGAGGTTATCTTGTGTGTGTAGTCCTGTTTCACTTTCCTGATGCCACGGGACAGGTTGGCTCTCGCTGTTCTCGGGCCTGCTTCCTCCCCAGCTCTGAAGGCCTTGTCTCTGGCCTTCAGCAGCCTGTGGACATCTCCTGTCAGCCATGGCTTCCGGTTGGCTCGAGTTTACATTTACATTTATGCATTTAGCAGACGCTTTTATCCAAAGCGATTTACAAAACGAGGATAACAATCAAGCTACATAGCAGAAACCTTAAGGAGCATAGTGCTAGGGGATAGTGCTTCAGTTCATTTTAGTGCTAGGATAGAAGATGTTCTCTGAATAGCTGGGTCTTTAAGAGCTTTTTGAAGGCCTCCAGAGATGGCCCTGTTCTGATTGTTTTTGGTAGGTCATTCCACCAGCGTGGGACGACACATGAGAAGAGTCTGGATTGCCTTGGGCGAGGTGCCGGGACTGCCAGTCGACAGTCATTGGAGGACCGGAGTTGTCGGGGGGTAGCCTGAGCCTTTCTGAGAGCGCTTAGATAAAAAGGGGCAGATCCTCTGAGCACTTTGTAAGTCAGCATCAGTGATTTGAATTTGATGCGAGCCGCCAGAGGCAACCAGTGGAGCTCGATTAGCAGAGGGGTGACATGCATCCTCTTCGGCTGATTGAAGTTGAGACGCGCCGCAGCATTTTGGATCATCTGAAGTGGCGTGAGAGGCGTGAGAGGACCATAGTTTGAACCAGCAATTGGGAGGCTTGTTGAGTTAGGTATGGTCTGATCTTTTTGATATTGAATAGTGCGAAGCGGCAGGCCCGGGCAACTGAAGCAACATGGTCATTGAAGGTTAGCTGGTCGTCAATCATAACACCTAGGTTCCTGGCTACCCGTGAGGGAGCAAGAGACAAGGAGCCAGAGTTGATGCAAATGTTGTGGTGAATAGTTGGTTTAGCTGGGAGGACCAGCAGCTCGGTTTTTGAGAGGTTCAGCTGGAGATGATGGTCTTGCATCCATGCAGAGATTCGCGCTTGGATGGTTGGGTCGTCGGGTGAGAATGACAGATAGAGCTGGGTATCATCGGCATAGCAGTGGTAAGAGAAGCCGTGCTGGCGGATGATTTGGCCCAAAGAAGTGGTATAGATGGAGAAAAGAAGGGGGCCCAACACAGATCCTTGAGGCACTCCAGTAGCAAGGTGGTAAGGCGCAGAGGTGTGTCCTAGCCAGGACACTTTGAACAGTCGCCCAGTGAGGTAGGATTCGAACCAGCAGTATTCATCACCCTTGATGCCCATGTTTGACAGTATAGTCAATAGAATACTGTGGTTTACCGTATCAAACGCAGCTGACAGGTCAAGCAGGATGAGTACAGATGACCTTGATTCCGCTCTGGCTTCTTTTAAGGCTTCAACCACAGATAGTAGAGCTGTTTCTGTGGAGTGGCCGCTCTTAAAGCCAGATTGGTTGTGGTTGAGTAGATTCTGTTGGCTCAAGAATTCAGCTCTTTCAATAGTTTTAGCAAGGAACGGAAGGAGAGAGACCGGCCTGTAGTTTCCCACCTGGTCGGGAGCAAGAGAGGGTTTTTTGAGTAGAGGTGTTACCTAAGCATGCTTGAATGCAGAAGGGAAGATTCCTGTTGATAGTGAAGCGTTGATCACATGTGTGATAGCTGGTGTGATAGTTGGAGCTATGGATTGCAAGAGGTTGGTTGGAATCGGGTCCAGAGGGCACGTTGTAGGACGGCTGCAAGTGAGAAGTTTGGACACATCCATTTCGGTGAGGGGTTTGAATGAAGCAAATGTTGGGGCAGGACTATTGCAATCGGAGGTGCTGCCGCTAGTATATGGTCCAGTTGTAGCCTTTGCAGTTGGTTCAGAGAACTGCCTACTCATGACAGCTACTTTGTCGTTGAAGAAAGAAGCAAAAGAATCAGTTGTCAGATTGGGAGCAGGAGGTGGTGGTGGGGGGTTGAGTAAAGTTTTGAAGGTTGAGAATAGTCTCCTGGTTTCCGTGGCATTTTGAATTTTGTCATTATAGAAAGCCTTCTTTGCAGCAGTGACATCAGATGAGAAGGAAAAGAGCAGTGCCTGGAACCTGTTTAAGTCGGAAAGATTTCTTGATTTGCGCCATTTCCTTTCAGCAGCTCTGAGGTTTGTACGAGTTGTGATGCTTTTTATTTGTGTAACATCCTCAATGCATTTGATGATGTATGAGCTCACAGTGTCTGTGTACTCCTCAATGTCTATGATGTTATTGTAAGTGGCTGCTCTCTTGAATATTTCCCAATCAGTTGATCCAAAGCAGTCTTGAAGAGCAGACCACACCCTTGCCTCTCTCTTAACGGGTCTGATGACTTTCACACTCTGTCTGTATGCTGGCATTAGCATAACAGTGAGGTGATCAGAGGTGCCAATGTGGGGGAGGGGGTGGCTTTGTATGCTCCTTTTTCCTGTGTGTAGACCACACTAGTCTAGTCTAGTCTGACATCATCAGTCAGACTAGAGCAGCAAGCCTTTCAATATCCCTTTCATCACATATACTCTAAATTCAATTTAACGGCATGTGTGAGGGCCAAACTAAGCCCCACAGTGGTAGTCTAATCATTATGTTGTGCATTTCCTCTCAACAGTGGCTCGGATTCTGCCCAGCCATAACATGTTTGCAGAAGAACCTGAGTGCATTTGCTGAGTGGTTTCAACTTTAAAAATAATTCAGCTGAAGGACACTCATCAGCTGACAGAAACTCACAATTGGGCAATCAGCAGGTAAGCAGAAACTCTGGACTGAGAATCACCAGCTCTTCCCACTGTTAGGCCTTTTCTTTGTCTGGTCTCTTGGTGGGTGGTCTCAGCGGGTGCAATTAGCAACTGACTTGCACATCCATAGTGATCTTCCCTGGAGCGCCAGCGAAAGCGCCAGCACTTGTGTTCAGCCCTTCTCGTGTGAAGACATTCGAAGGTAAAGATATACGTGTCAACCTGTGTGTGTCAAGACATTCGAAGGTAAAGACATACGTGTCAACCTGTGCGTGTCAAGACATTCGAAGGTAAAGACATACGTGTCAACCTGTGCGTGTCAAGACATTCGAAGGTAAAGACATACGTGTCAACCTGTGCGTGTCAAGACATTCAAAGGTAAAGACATACGTGTCAACCTGTGC